>CAUYPO010125135.1:0-44019 GCA_963574435.1 Cheirogaleus major
AATTAATTGGCCAACTAAAATATAGAAAAAATTAGCCGGGCATGGTGGCACATGCCTGTAGTCCCAGCTACTCGGGAGGCTGAGGCAGAAGGATCGCCTGAGCCCAGGAGTTTGAGGTTGCTGTGAGTGAGGCTGACGCCATGGCACTCTAGCCAGGGCAACAGAGTGACACTCTGTCTCAAAAAAAAAAAAAAAAAAAAAGAGCTGGGTGCTTTAAGTTTTGGGTGTTTTTTGAGTGGTAGGTATCTATCGTGCTATTCCATGTGTACTGCACTTTTGAATATTTCCTATAGGAAATTCAAATATAGGGCAGGTCTAGTACTGACAAATTCCCTTAGTATTGGCTTGTCTGGAAAAGTCTTTATTTCTCCATCATTTATGAAACTTAGTTTTGCAGGATATAAAAATCTTGACTGATAGTTCTGTTTAAGAAGACTAAATATGGGTCCCTAATCCCTTGTACCTAGTAGGATTTCTGCTGTTAGCCCAGATGGGTTTTCCTTTATAGGTTAGTTGTTGCTTTTGTCTTGCAGTTTGTAGAATTTTCTCCTTCATTTTGATTTTGGTCAGGTTGATGGCTGTGTCTTGGAGACGTCCTGTTTGCTATGAATCTTTCTGGAGTTTGAAGACCATCTTGTATCTGAATATCTGAATCTCTGGTGATACCAGGGAAGTTTTCCTCAATAATTCCCTTGAATAGGTTGTCTGCTTTTTGCTTTTTCTTCTCCCTGTGGAATACCTATAATTTGTATATGGGCTCGTTACACGTAGTCCCATATTTTCTGAGTGATTGTTCATTCTTCTTTATTCTTTTTTCTGCATGTTTTACTGACTGGGTTAACTCAAAACCCTTGTCTTCAAGCTCTGAGATTTTTTCTTCCAGGCAGGGTTGGGGAACCTGTGGCCATCTGATTTCAAGATTGTTCTTTTTCAGCCACCAAAGGAGGCAAGAAAAGCTTCATCTTTCTCTGCTGCACTCCTTTTGCTAGGTCATATATGAAATGTCTGATTTCAAATCAAAAGTGTAGTTTATTACGTCTCAAACAAGAAGCAATACAGTTAGTTAATCAAAGTGCATGCCTAACTTACTGACACAGTTTTGCCATCTTCAAGGGAGCTTGTTTTATGCTAGCAGCGAAGAAGCCTTGAGGGCAAGTGGCGATGAAATCGCGAAAGGCGGTTTCCATAGCTTGTTGAGAATTGAATATTTTTCCTTGTGAAAAGTGGTCTGGTAGTCAGTTGTTGCAAAGTCTGGTGAATACAGTGGATGACAGAGAGTTTCCAAGTCCAACCTCCTTAGTTTGAGCAGTGTTGTTTGTGTGACATGTGGGTCCAATGTTGTATTGCAAGAAAATTGGCCTGTCTCTGTTGACCAGTCTCTGCTGCTTAATTGGAAGCATGCTCATCATTTCATCCATTTGGTTGTAGTAGACACCCACTGTAATTGATTGACCAGGTTTCATGAAACTGTAGTGGATAATACCAGTGCAGGACCACCAAGCAGACACCATTAGTTTTTATTGATGAATATTCGGTTTTGGACTGTGTTTCTGCAGTTCGTCTTTATCCAACCATTGTGCCGGACGCTTGCAATTGTCAAAAAGAATCCCTTTTTCATCACGTGGAACAATAGGGTGTAGAAATGGTTTGCCTTTATGTCGTGACAGCAAAGAAAGGCAAGCTTTGAGACGATTTCTCTTCTGGCGCTCATTTAATACATGTGGAACCGTCCGGGCGTGGTGGCTCATGCCTGTAATCCTAGCACTCTGAGAGGCGGAGACAGGCAGATCGTTTGAGCTCAGGAGTTCGAGACCAGCCTGATCAAGAGTGAGACCCTGTATCTACTAAAAATAGAAAGAAATTAATTGGCCAACTAAAAATATATAGGAAAAAAAAATTAGCCGGGCATGGTGGCACATGTCTGTAGTCCCAGCTACTTGGGAGGCTGAGGCAGAGGGATTGCTTGAGCCCAGGAGTTTGAGGTTGCTGTGAGCTAGGCTGATGCCACAGCACTCTAGCCCAGCCAACACAGTGAGACTCTGTCTCAAAAAAAAAAACCCAAAAAACATGTGGAATCCATCTATCCAGCTCCTTTATCTTGCCAGTTTGTTTTAAATGGTCCACTATTGTTGGAATAGTAACATCAAACCTTGCTGCTAATTCACGTGTAGGTTGAGATGGATTCGCTTCCACTACAGCTTTCAACTCATCATTATCTACCTTGGTCTCAGATTGCCCACGGGATTCATTTTTATGATTAAAATCACCAGAACGAACTTCTCAAACCATCAACATACTGTGCGTTCATTAGCCACACCCTCCCCCAACACTTTGTTGATATTTCCAGGTGTCTGCGGCATTGGTCCCATGATGGAATTTGTATTTGAAAATAATTCAAATTTTTGGCTTATCCATTGTTTCACAAAAAGTGCTCTAAACATTTTTTTGAAAGACAATCACAAGCCTAACTGTACATTTGAAAGACTGAGGATGTACCTTCACAATAGAAATAAAACAAGAATGTCAATGTGAAACGTTAGAGATATCAACTGTCAAACTTAGTACTTAAGGACATCGGACATTTCATACTTAATAACCTAATACTAAAAGGATTTGTTCTGTAAAATTTAGATTTAGTCAAAAAGCCGCACTTAAGGACCTAGAATGCCACATGTGGCCTTAAGCCTGCAGGTTCCCCACCTGCTGTACTTTGTAATTTCCTAAATGACTCTTTCATGTCTTTAACTAGCTTGTTGTTTTTATGTCATCAGAATTCTTTTGCTGGTTTCTTCTTGTCTGAAACCTCTCCTCTCATCTTTGGGCTGATAGGTTTGTGGTGTACCCGTACTCCTTTGCTAGGAACTCTCCTGCCTAATGAGAAGGAGCAGAGGCCCCTAGATAGTGCTTTTGTGTCCTACTCCAGAGAATTGACCCAGTGGGAGGGGGATGCACTGAGAGCCTGTGTCGCAGCTGTTCAACGTCATTGTCCCATTCCCCTGTTGTTGTCAAAGTCCAAGCTACTGCTGAGGCATGTTCATTTGGATTCGTCCCCAGGTTTCTGCTGGAAGCTTTTCCTGGGGGCTGGACAAGTCCCTCTCCATGGAGATGGATAGCGTGACTGACAGGAGCCTAGACACATCATAGGGGTGCAGCCAGTGATAGAGTGGGTTGCAGGACCTTGTTGGGTGCCTGGGTGTGTCACAGTAGTACAGCCAGCAGTGGGATGGGTTGCAGGATCTTGGCGGGTGTCTGGGTGGATCACAGGACCATGGTTGGTGGTGGGGTTGCTTGTCAGGCTACAGCGGTTGGGCCACTTGCAGTTTGTGGGGCTGGAGAGATGTGTGGTGCCATGCCGGGGAGGTATGGTCTCTCTCTTGGCACACGGTGTGACTGTGGTAGCTGCTATGGTGCTACTCAGGTGGCAGTGGCGGCACTGTCGAGATGGTGCTGGCAGATGCTGAGAGCTAGTGGGTGTCTGCTTTGCTTGAATGCCTGAGAGCCAGCTTGTGGAGGGAGTCAAGAGGGTGCACAGCACCTAGTCACAGTGTGTGTGCCTAAGGGCACCCATCCTCCCCACTCCGTCCCTGGACTGGCAAGGGTAATAGAGAGGCGGCTGTAGTTGGGCCAGCTTCTTTGTACACTGGGTGCTCTGGACTGAGACCACAGAGTTAAGTCTGTTGAAGCCACCTGAGACCAGAAGCTGGCGGAACTCCACTGTGCCTGCTCTCCAGGGCAGTGCTGCTGGCCGCTAGCTCCCTGATCAGTTTGGAGGCCTGCTGTGGTGGGGGAGGCCCCTTGCTGCTTGGGTTGCGGTGTCCACTGGGGCAGTGTGGAGTTCCGGGGATCTCTCCCCTAACCCCTCCCCATGTGTAGATGTTTCCTCCAAGTACCTTTCAGTCTTGCCCAGCAAATCACCCTAACCTGTCTGTCCCTTGGTTTGGGTGTCCCTAGTTGCTTCTTTGATGCTTCACAATGCTCTCTTTGAGATAAATCATTCGTGGGTGAACCCTCTACCTGCAACCTTTGATCTTCTCCTTGAGAGTGGCAAGTGCAGGCTGAGTCTACTCTGCCATCTTGGTCTTCCTCCCACATATAACTTTTGACTCTCCAGCAACTTTATTAATAATCTGTTGACTGGAGCCTTCCTGATAACATAATCAGTCAATTAATGCATATTTTGCATACTGTATATATTACATACTGTATTCTTACAATAAAGTAAGCCAGTAAAAAGAATATGTTCTTAAGAAAATCATAAGGAAGAGAAAATATATCTACAATTTATTAAGTGGAGGTGGATCATTATAAAGGTCTTCATTCTCATCATCTTCACATTGAGTAGGATGAGGAGGAGAAAGAGTAGGTGGAAGGGTTGGTCTTGTCTGGGGTGGCAGAGGGTGAAAGACAATTTGTGTATATGTGGACCTTTACAATTCAAACCCGCGTTTAAGGGTCACCTGTACTTCCTTTCACTGGGACTCTTTTCTGTCAGTGTGATTTTATGTTTTACATTTTTTTTTCTCTTTTGGTAATTCGCTCAGTCTTTTCTGGTCAGGAAATTTTTACTCATGTTAACTAAAACATTTAAGATTTTTCTGTGGAAATTTCAGTCAGATTTCTTTTCTTTCTAATCAAAATCTGAGAGTTTTCATTAAAGCCCGTTTATGTAAAAATGTTGCATAGGAAAGGGCCATGAAAAACCTGTTTGTAAACTAATGTGTTATTCATTAATTAATGTTTTAGAATAAGATTTTCCTACAGTTACAAATTCACTTAATTATACTGTTACTCAACTGAGATTTAAAAAATCATATTCTATAAGATAGTTATGGAAATTAGTATTTGAATGCTTTACTGGAATGAAGGTACACTGTATCTTTTCTCAGACTAATGACCAAAAGTAAAATGATTACTTTGTCATGTATTAATTTTTTTTTTTTTTTTTGAGACAGAGTCTCACTCTGTTGCCCAGGCTAGAGTGAGTGCGGTGGCGTCAGCCTAGCTCATAGCAACCTCAAACTCCTGGGCTCAAGCAATCCTTCTGCCTCAGCCTCCCGAGTAGCTGGGACTACAGGCATGTGCCACCATGCCCGGCTAATTTTCTCTATATATTTTTAGTTGGCCAATTAATTTCTTTCTATTTTTAGTAGAGGCGGTGTCTCACTGTTGATCAGGCTGGTTTTGAACTCCTGACCTTGAGCGATCCGCCCGCCTCGGCCTCCCAGAGTGCTAGGATTACAGGCATGAGCCACCATGCCCGGCCGTCATGTATTAATTTTAATGAGCCAGTATACTGCCTTCTAATTATTGTTGCTTTCTTGTCTCCATTGTCCTAAACTATCATTTTGATAATGTATTCTAAAGTTGTGTTGAGTATCTAGATAGTGCTTGCTTATGTATCTATTTTAAATACAGTATCATTGTCTTTTTCAAAATTTGGGTAGGAATTCACATCTAAAATATGTTGAATACCCATTAAGTGCTTTATATCCAGCATGTCCTCTTAATCCTTATCTTTTGATATTTTATAGAAGAGAGAAAAACTGAGACTTAGTAAACTTAGGTAACTTGTGCAGTGTCAGTAATAATAATAACAATAATAATTATAATAGTAACTTTCCCAGGATAAGAATGTAATAAAGAATAACATGCTGGGCATGGTGGCATGCACTAGTAGTTCCTAGCTACTCAGGAGGCTGAGGCAGGAGGGTCGCTTCAGCCCAGGAATTCGAGGTTACCATCAACTATAATCAGGCCATTACATAGCAGCCTGTGCGAGACCCTGTCTCTACAAAAATATTTTTAAAAAGAACAATACAACAGCACTTACTAACAGTGATTGAGCAGTTACTATTTGCCAACCACTGTTCTCAGTGTTTTAGGTATACTAACTTATAGAAGCCTTATAAACTGTGTGAGATGGGCATTATCATCTCTTTATTAAAGATAAGGAAACTGATGTACAAGGAGGTTAAATAACTTGTTCAAGTTTACTTAGTTTTAAGAGGCAACACTTGAAACCAGTTATCCTGGTTCCAGAGTGACTCTTATCTCCTATATACTACTGCATCTCCAAGAAATGACAGTGCTGGAATTTAAACCCAAGTCAGTATTTGACTGATACTTATGCTCTTTCTCTTTTACCATTCTGTCTTACAGTAGCTAGATACTGTCTAGAAGTTCAAGATCAAGGTGTGGGCAGATTCGGTATCTTTTGAGACCTCCCTCCTTGCAGATGGCTGCCTTCTCACTGTGTCCTTAAATGGTCACCCTTTGATATGTGTATTGTATATATCATAATATTCTCTTCTTATAAGGACACCAGTGATATTGGCATTAGGGGTTCACCTATTGGCATTAGAGGTTTAACTTTATTACCTTTTTTTTTTGGAGATTGACTCTTGGTCTGTTGCTCTGGGTAGAGTGCATCAGCATCATCATAGCTTACTGCAACCTCAAACTCCTGGGCTCAAGTGATCCTCCTGCCTTAGCTTCTTGAGTAGCTGGGACTACAGGTGTGTGCCACTATGCCTGGTTAATTTTTCTATTTTTAGTAGAGACAGGGTCTTGAAATCCTGAGCTCAAGCAATCCTCCTGCCTCAGCCTCCCAGACTGCTAGGATTATAGGCATGAGCCACTGTACCTGGCTTAATTCCCTTTTTAAAGGCCCATCTTCAAATGTAGTCACATTGTGAGGTACTCAGGGTTACGGCTTCAACATATGAATTTGAGGGCGCTGAGTTCAGCCTATAACAGGTGAATGAAACCTCCAATCTCTTGTTTTTAGAGACAGGGTCTTAATCTGTCACCCAGGCTGTTGTGCAGTGGTATGATCATAACTCACTGCAGCCTTGAATTCCTGGGCTCGAGTGATCTTCCTGCCTCAGTCTCCAGAGTAGCTGGGAGTACAGGCATGTGCTACCATACCCTGCTAATCTTTCTTATTTTGATTGTATGGTTGGGGTCTCTTATATTGCCCAGGCTTTTCTCAAACTCCCCAGTTCAAGCAGTTCTCCCGCATCTGCCTCCCAAAGTGCCAGGATTACAGGTGTGACTCACCACTACCAGCTTTGGTCTCTTTTAAATCCAGATTTTATGATTCAGTGAGTTACACTACTCTGACTTCAGAATTAGGAAATAGTAAGATTGTTCAGAAATTGTTCACACAGAGGCTTTCTGCTTTTAGCACCGTAAAGTTTCTGATGTATATTTGAAATGAAGGCCTCAAACTAAAATATATTTGCTTTGTGCCAGGAATCTAAGATGTAAATCCCACTTACCACTTTGTACCAAATCCCACTTTGTACCAAGATGTAAATCCCACTTACATCTTTCTAAATAGGTGGTTTGTAGAATTTTCCGTATAACAAAACAGCCTTTTCCTCTGTTTTTACCTAAATACTGTTCTGTGATAGTTGCAGATCATCAATTTCCATATTGATTCCATTTTAATGAAATACTAAAATATTCTTATCACTTATATTAAGTCAGTGGTTTTAAATCTTTTAACTGTGATCCGCAGAAAGGAACACATCTTATACTACTTTTATACTTGCCATTAATATATATGATATACTTGAATTTTCTTTTCCGTCCTATTTCTTCTTTTAAGGATGATTGTAATACTTTAAATTGATTTTATGATTATTCCCTGATAGGTTGCATGCATCCCTTAGCTTGAAAAACATGATTAGATGAAAACTTTCTTTAAAACTCTTTAATGCCAAACTTCATATTTTTATTTGGAAATTTCCTTTCTCCCTACCAAAGTTAAATCCCACTTGTACTATAAGCAAGTTTCTCTAGATGTGTTCTTTAATAATTGGATTAGTGAAGTAATTTATCATTTATTGTGGAATGAAAAAAATAAAAAGCTGAGACTGGTTGAATTTATGGAGGAAATGACAATTTATTTTAAGAGTCATTCATATTGATTCATTCTTTCTCTCTGTCTTTCTCTATACACCCCCCTTTACGTGCATATATTTATATACAGTCATGTGTTATTTAATAATGGGGACATCTTCTGATAAATGTATGCCCTGAGAAGTATTTTGTTTGGCGATATCATCATCGTGTGAACATCATAGATTGTACTTACACAAATGTAGATGGTATAGCCTACTACACACCTAGGCTATGTGGTGTAACCTGTTGCTCCTAGGCTACAAATATATATAGCATACTACTGTACTAAATACTGTAGGCAGTTGTGACACAATGGTGTAAGTATTTGTATATCTAAACACATTTAAATGTAGAAAACATACAGTAGACAGGAGGATTGCTTGAGGCTAGGAGTTCGAGACCAGCTTGAGCAAGAGCAAGATCTCGTCTTTAGAAAAAATAGAAGCGGTTAGCCAGGCATAGTGTCAGGTGCCTATAATCCCAGCTACTCAGGAGGCTGAGGCAGAATCACTTGAGCCTAGGAGTTTGAGGTTGTACTGACCTGTGATGATGCCACTACACCCCAGCTGGGGCGACAGAGCGAGACTCTATGTAAAAAAACCAAAAAAACAGTATTATAATCTGATGGGACTACTGTTGTATATGTAGTCTGTCATTTAGAGAAACTTCATGTAGCATATGTAGTACGTAAATGTATTTCCTTGCTCTCTCTGCTGAACTATGTGCACCTAGCACCCAGATCTTGGTTTCTCAATACTACCGTGTTTCCCCGAAAATAAGACAGGGTCTTATTACATTTATTTTTCCTCAAGAAGACACCCTAGGGCTTATTTTCAGGGGATGTGTTATTTTTTTAGTACGGTACAACAATCTACATTTATTCAAATATAGTTAAGTCGTCGTCTTCTCAAACATCATCATAACTCTCCAAAGCCCGAATTCCATCCTGAATTTCTTGCGACTCTATTTCCTTTAGAACCACTGGCCCCAATCTCTCATGTAGAGCAATAGAGCTCTCATGGGGCAGATGAGAAGGGCTGCTTGTCTTCTTTACTGCAGTGCGATGGAATGCATGGGTTGTGCAGATACGCTGCATAGCCACGCCAATCACTAGGTCTTATTTTTGGGGTAGGGCTTATATTGTGCAAATGCTTAGAAATCCTGCTAGGGCTTATTTTATGGGTAGGTCTTATTTTCGGGGAAACACGGTATTCTCCAGTAGAAGGAGCTAGGGTTCTGTCTTAGTCCATTTTATGTTGCTATAACAGAATATCTGAGACAGGGTAACTTATAAAGAAGGAGATTTATTTCGTTCACAGTTTTGAAGGTTGGGAATTTCAAAATCATGCAGCCATATCTGGTGAGGGCCTCATTCTGCATCATAACATTGTAGATGGCATTACTTAGTGGGAACTCATACAAAGGAGGCAAAACATGAGGTGTGACTTCGCTTCATAATAACCCATGCTTGTGGTAACTAATTCAGTTCTGCAAGAGTGAGAATTCACTCCTGTCAGATGGCATTAATCCCTTCAAGAGGGTGCATCTCTCATGACCCAAATGCCTTTGAAACATCCCATCATCTCTCAACACTGTTATTTGCATTGGGGACATGCCTCAATGTGAGTTTTGGTGAAGACAAACCATATTCAAAATTTAGCAGTTTCCTTGAAGAAATGTCTCGTTCTATGGCTTGTGTAGTAACAGATTATAACTTCTAGAATGAAATAACCCATGAGACTATGATAAATACATAGTAGATAAATTAACAAGTAGAGAAGAAGGAAAACTTTTTGCCTCTCTTCCTCCTAACTTCCATGTAGATATCCAGTTAAGCAACATTTCTTGGTGCTGGTGGAGATCAAAAAACCCCCTGGGAACTTGGGATACTCAAGTACTCCACCTGGGGATCAGAGTCTACCACAGACCCAAAATAACATCTTGGCAGCTGGCTGTATCACAAAAACACCAACAAACAACAAGAAGAATAGTGATATAGCACATTATAGCTTCTTCTAGCTCAAGCAAACAGGGTGTGGCTGATACACACTCATGAGTACCACCCACCATCACTAAAAGTAGGCTGGAGGACCTAACTCACTCTATACACTGTTGGAAGAGGTGAAGACAGCAGGTCAGAAGTAACCCAAGAGGTATACCAAACCTGCTAGAATACTCCATAGTCAACTTATGACCAGCACTCCTCTCCCTGGCACGCTCAGGACTTGATCCTTGCGGACCTACAAGCAGGCCCATAAGCCAGGCTTAGCACCCCCAGGTCTCGACTGAGAGGCCAGATGAGAAGGAATTAGCAAAAGAACTCTGGAAATGTGAAAAGTCAGAGCAAAAGGATACCTCCAAAAGAAAACAATAACTCCTTACCAGTGGATACTAACCAAAAAGGAAAGATTGAAATGACAGGTGAAGAATTTTGAATATGGATTATAAGGAAGCTCAATGAAAGACAAGAGAAAATGGAAACCCAACACAAAGAAACCACAAAAATAATGCAGGTAATGAATGAAAAATTTACTAAGGAAATCAAATTATATTAAAGAAAAAAAGTATAACAGAACTTTTAGAAATGAAAATTTCATTTAAGGAAATACAAAACATAGGGGAAAACCTTAAGTGTAGACTGGATCAGGCAGAAGAAGGAATCTCAGAGCTTGAAAACAACACCTTTGAGTTAAACAAGTCATCAAAGAGAAGGACCTGAGAAACAAGAGGAACTAACAAAACTACAAGAAATATGGGACTGTGTAAAGAGGCCCAGCATAAGAATCATAGGCATCCCAAAGGGCAAAGAAGAAAATACACAAGGGTCAGAAAACTTATTTGAGGGAATAACTGAGGAAAATTTTCCTGGCCTTGCTAGAAATAGTAGAGTGGCCAAAGTAAACATGAAAGATGCACTCCTACTTATAAGCCTAGCTGTAAAGGGAAAGCAGCAGGTAACTTATGAAGGAAAACCTATCACACTAACTGTACACTTCTCAACTGAGACCTTATAAGCCAGAAGGGATTCAGGCCCCATTCTCAGTCTTCTCAAACAGAATACTGAAAGAATGCTTAATGTCTCTAATCATCAGGGATCAAAACCACAATGAGATATCACCTAACTCCAGTGAGAATGGCTTTTATCAAAAAGTCCCAAAAGTACAGATGCTGGCCTGGATGCAGAGAGAAAGGGGCACTTACACACTTGTTATAGTACTCTGTGGAAAGTAGTATGGAAATACCTCAAAGAAACTAAGAGTAGACCTACCATTTGATCCAGGAATCCCACTACTGGGTATTCACCCAAAGGAAGAAAAGACATTTTATAAAAAAGACACCTGCATCCGAATGTTTATAGCAGCACAATTCATAATCAGAAAGATGTGGGATCAACCCAAGTGCATGTGGATCAGTAAAATATGGTAAAATATGGTGTATGTATACCATGGAGTATTACTCAGCCAAAAGGTGAACTAATACCTTTTGTAGCAACCTAGATGGAACTGGAGACCATGCTTTATCGCAAGAATGGAAGAACAAAAACCATATGTACCTATATGAAACTTATAGATCACTACTCATATAAAACTCATATGAAACTTATAGATCACTACTCATGTGCACATATGGTAGTAAAATTCAGTGGAAATCAAGCAGGTGCAAGGAGGGAGAAGGGGACAGGTAAATTCACACGTAACAGGTACAATGCGCACTATATGGGTGAGGGACATACTTATAACTTTGGTTCAAACTGCACAAAAGCAATTTATGTAACTAAAATGTTTGTATCCCCGTAATATTCTGAAATTATAAAAAAAATCAAGCAACATTTGTTAAAGAGACCTTTATGTCCACATTAGATTGATACTTTCCTTGAAAGTCAAAAGGCCATACATGTGTGGATGTCTTTCTCATGTATTTTGTTCCATTGAATTGTATATCTATATATCCATACTATAATCTTTATTAATGTGGCTTTATAATGAGTCTTAAAATGAAATAGTAAAAGTCCTCCAACTTTGTTCTTTTTCAAATTTGTTTTATTATTTTAGATCCTTTATACATTCATATAAATTTTAAAATTAGCTTGTCTGAGCTGGATGTGGTGGTCCCACCTGTAATCCTAGCACTCTGGGAGTCCCAGGCAGGATGATTGCTTTTCGCTCAGGAGTTCAAGACCAGCCTGAGCAAGAGTGAGACCCCCATCTCTACAATAAATAGAAAAATTAGCCAGGCATGGTGGCGCGTGCCTGTAGTCCCAGCTGCTTGGGAGGCTGAGGCAGGAGGATCGCTTGAGTGCAGGAGTTTGAGGTTACAGTGAGCTACCATGACGCCAGTGCACTCTAGCTGGGGAGACAGAGTGAGACTCTGTCTTGGGGGGGAAAAAAAAGAAAGGAAAGAATTAGCTTATCTATTTCTTCTATTAAAGCCACTGGAATTACAATAGAAATTATATTGAATGTGTAGATCATTTAGTGAGAATGGGCATCTTAACAGTATTGATTCTGAGTCTGCGAATTCATGATCATGATATACTCCTTCTTTAATAGATATTCTTAATTTTTCTCAGTAATGTAGAGGTCTTGTACAACTTTCAATAGTGTTGATGTTTTGTGATAGTGTTTTAAATGGTATACACTTAACATTTTTATTTTCTATTTGTTGCTAATATATAGAAATATTTATGTTTTGTATTGACCAAGTACTATGTGAAATTGCTAAATCACTAAATAGTTCTAGTCTTTGGAAGAGTTCATAGATTTCATACATCTGTGATCATGTCATATGCCAAAGAATGAGAGTTTTACTTACTCTTTTTTGATCACTGAGCCTTTTATTTCTTTTTCTTCACTTAATGCATTGCTTAGGACCTGTAGTACGATGTTCTATAGGAGTGGTAAATGCAAACACCCTTGCTTTTTTTCTTAGGGGAAAAGAATTTGTTTCACCATTAGGTACGATGTTAGCTAGATGTTTTTCACAGTTATCTTTTATCAGTTTGGGGAAGTTCCCTTTTATTAATATTCCTAGTTTGTGAACATGATAAAGTTGTTGAGTTTTGTCAGAGGCTTTTCAGCTTTTGAGATGTTCTTCAGATTTCCTGTTTTATTCTTTTAATGTGGAACACTACATAAATTATTTTTGAGTGGAAAACTATAACTTGTATGTTGAAGTTGATTTGCTGGAGGGTTTTGTTTGTTTTTTAAGGATTTTTTTTATTTCTGTGTTCATGAGGGATTTTGGTCTATAGTTTTGTATTGATGTGAAATGTTTTTAGATTTGGGATCAGGAGTATGTTGGTGTTATAAAATAAGTTGAGGTCTGTTCCTCTTGCTTCTCTTTTCTGAAAGAACTGTGTTGGATTGGTATTATTTTATCCTTAAATTTTTGACAGAATCCACTGGTGAATTCTGGAGTAGGATTTCTGAAATGTGACTGGGATTTTCTTTGTGTGATCCTTTTATTGTAATTTAACTTTTCTAACATATATGGGATTACTTAGCTTTTCTGTGTCTTATTTCAGGTTTAATCATATATATCTTCAAGGAATTTGTCCATCCATCTAAGTTATTGATTTATTTGGTGTAAAGTTTTCATAGTATTTTTGTATTAACATAATGTCTGTGGGATCTGTAATGATGTCTCTCCATTCCTGATTTAGATAATTCATGATTTATCTTTATTTTGATCTGTCTTGTTAGGCTTATCAATTTCATTCTTTAAAAGAGATTTTTTGTGTTTTCTCTCACTTTCTATTTAATTGATTTCTGCTGTTTGTTTTTAATAATTTTCTGTTTTCAGATTGATTTACTTTTAGTTTTCTAGCTTCTAGAAGTGGGAGCTTAGGTTAGGGATCAGTGAACTTTTTCTTAAATATTTCAGATAAGAAATATTTTAGGTTTTGTAGACTAAATTGTCTCTGTTGCAACTACTACTCAACTCTGCCATTGTAGACAGTATATAAATGAATCAGCATGACTTTGGACATGGGTACAGTAGTCCCCCCTTATCTGTGGTTTTACTTGCCATTATTTCAGTTACCTGCAGTCAACCATAGTCTGAAAATATTATATGAAAAATTCCAGAAATAAACAATTCATGAGTTTTAAATTGTCTGCTGTTTTGAGTAGTGTGATTAAAATCTCACTCTGTCCTGCTTTGCCCACACTGGATAACACTACCTGCTAGTCACTTAGCCTTCTTGGTTATCATATTATAGTGCTTGTATTCACATAATACTTATTTTACTTAATAATGGCCCCAAACTGCAAGAGTTATGCTGATAATTATTCTATTTTATTATTGTTGTTGTTAATCTCTTACTGTATCTAATTTATAAATTAAGCTTTATCATAGGTATGTATGTATAGGAGAAAATGTGTATATAGGGTTCTGTATTATCCAGTTTATGGCATCTGCTGGGGTCCTTGAAATGTATCCCCTTTGCATAAGGAGGAAATACTGTATTTGAATTTTCATTTGCTATGAAATATTATTATTTTGATTTTTTTTTCCCCCTCACCATTTAAAAATATAAAAACCATTCTTAGTTTCCTGGCCATACTATGCCCTATGACTGTAGTTTGCCAGCCCCTTGCTTAGATCTTTGATTGTACACCTTTATTTTTTTTTTCTAATGTAAGTATTTAAAGGTAAGAATTTCAACATTCTGCTTTCCTTGTATCCCACACATTTTGATAAGTTATATTAATATTTTTATTACCTTATTTTCTTTGTGATTTATTCCTTGACCCATGAATTACTTAGAAATGTGTTACTTAATTTCCAGACATTTGGGCATTTCTTAGATATCTTATAGTTGTTGATTTCTAACTTAATATCATTGTGATCCAAGAATATACTCTGTATGATTTGATTTCTTTGGTACTTTTTGGTACTTTCTAACATGTAGTCTATCTTGTAAAAGAAGCCTTCAGGCCAGGCACTGTGACTTTCGCTTTGGGAGTGCTGAGATAGGAGGATTGCTTGAGGACAGAAGTTCAAGAACAGCCTGGGCAACATAGTGAGACCCCATCTCTACAAAAATTTAAAAATTAACCAGGCATTGTGGCATCTTCCTATAGCCCCAGCTACTTGGGAGGGGATTGCTTGAGCCCAGGAATTTGAGCTATGATGGGGCCACTGTATTCTAACCAGGTAACAGTAGAACCCTATCTTTTAAAGATGAAATAAAAGAAAAAAATTAGCCGGGCATGGTGGCACTCACCTGTAATCCCAACTACTCTGGAGGCTGAGGCGGGAAGATTGCTTGAGCCCAGGAGTTGGAGGCTGCAGGGAGCTATGTTTGCACCACTGCGCTCCAGCCTGGATGACAGAATGACCCTATCTCTTAAAAAAAAAAAAAGGGGGGGGGGGAGGGAGGGAGAGAGAGAAAGAAAGCTTTAAGTTCAACTGCTTGGGCAAAAGCCCTTTCACCTGTTTTTTTTATTGTTGTTCTTTTGTTGTTGTTGTTGGGTTTTTTGTTTGTTTGTTTGTTTTTCATTAAAGTTGACAACCTGCAACAGATGCTCACTCCCCAGAGAGGTCCACCCTGGTCTAGTAGAGAGTCTTTACATATGGTAATTCGCATTTCCTTTTGTGCCCATCTTAAAGATACAGCAGCTCTACCCGCTTAAGGCTCCACTTCTCAGGTCCCATAGGCTCCTGTTTCTACTTCTTGTTTTTAGTAACTTTTATTATGTTCTGAGGTTGCATTCCAGCTACTCTTTGCCTGACTGGGGTGTCCAAGTTATCTCTGGAGGTCCGGATGTGTTTTTGTTTGTGCCTTGGTTACAAAGTTACAGTCACATTGTGCTATGGTTACAAAGTTACAGTCTCATGAAGTAATCTGTCCCAACATACCCCTCTCCCTTCTCTGGGACACTTTTTCCTTAAGCATTGTTACTTCTGTGTTGTAGAATGCAGGGTTTTCTGGAATGTATGTATTTATGTTATGGCAGCTGTACTAAGAAATTTCTTAAAGGGGAGGCTAGAGCTTAGCGTATATAGTTGAAGATTTGCTGTATTATTTCTGTTCTAGATGGATTTTATAAAGAGCACTTATATTTTCTGGTAATGGAGATTCTATGTTAGGGATAAGAGACTTTCTCTTCATCATTTTAAAATATAGAGGAATAATAAACAGTGAAAATTTGAAGAATTTTGTTGTGGATCACTGAGGCATTATTGTGTGCTATAATACCATATTGGTTTTATGGAGCCACCTAAAATTAGAGAAACTGCTGAGTAAAAGTAAAATTCTGTATTGCAGTAATACCTTTTTTTCTGTTTTGATCCAAATGAGAAATTGTAATTTTCACCGTTTACAATACCAAGGTTTTTTCCAGAAATAATAGAATATTCAGCCTTTTAAAAATGCATGTTAGTATATTTTATTAGTTTCTGTGGGATAAAAGCATTGAATACAAAAAAGGATAGATGAGCATGTCAAATTTATGTATAAATTATATATAGTGTATAGATTTGAAAATCTAGTCTTTATCAAAAGATTTCAGGTACTAATTAAGGAATAATAGGGCAATATTATAATGTAAGAAAATCAGGTAGATTACTCTAGAAAAACTTTACAAACGAGAAGAAAATATATTTATATATAAGGAGAAAAATCAGGTTAATGCTTGGAAGTATACTGTTTTAGTCAGTAATTCTGTAAGAATAGTCTGAAGTGGTCATGTGGACTTGTCCCACGTCAGGCAGTAAATGAAGAGCCTTTTAAGGGGTAGACTCCATGATGTCAGTTTGGGCATTTAAATAATTGAGGTTGGCAGTTAGGGGTATGGCAAGGGCAGGCCTTTTTTCTTTTCTTTCTTTCTTTCTTTTTTTTTGGTAATATGTGACTTGCCAGCAAGTTTGGTGAGGCTTTCTCTCCTACGCTGAGTTGCTTAAGGAAATGATCTTTGGTTCTTATAGTAGGACATTTCTAAAAATAAGAATTGTGGAAAATTTAGAGTACATTGTACAATTCAATGTTTTGATAGGCTGGAAAAGTTAGTGAACCGTGGGGAAAGGATCTGAATTGTGGGAATGTTGTAATTATATCTGTATATTGCAATTGTATTAATATCTTTACAACACTATCAAATTTTTCTTGTGTTCCCTAACACTCTTTGATGTAACCTGTAATTGCATTTTGTTTTTCCTGGATATAAAAATCAGAGGAAAGTATATTATACCATATTTTATTATTTTAAAAGTATAACCCATAAGGCAGAATGACTGTGCTCAGTGCATGTTTTTTCCTCTTATATCTTAAGGAAGAGAGAGAAAATCCTTCAAAACGGAGTAGAATTGAACGTGATATAGATAATAATTTGATCACATCAACGCCAAGAGCAGGAGAAAAGCCTAACAAACAGATCTCTCGAGTAAGACGGAAAAGTCAAGTAAATGGAGGTTGGTTAATATTTAGATATTGTTTTATTTAGGTGTAAGTACAGATTGCACATAACTCATTTCCTGTCTGTCTTTAAAAATCTACTTTGAGCAATTTCTACCTGATTTTTGTAGTCTTTGTATCAAATATGAGTAGCATGAAGTGAAATAAAAATTTACCTTCCTAAAAAAATTTTACTGTGATGAGTTAAAGTAAGTAAATGCAGAGTAAATAGCTTTATGCTATTTAGCATAAAAATATGTATGGATCAACATTTTTGGTCTCTGATAAACTCATTTCTTAAAGCATTAATACTTATATGACGTAATTCATTTGAAATATGTACAAATTTTTTTTCCTGGATTACACTCTTTAAGAGCTCAAAGGGGACTTGGATCACTTAGGCCAGTAGTTCTCAACTGGGAGTGGTTTTGTCCCCGAAGAGACATTTGTCAGTACCTGGAGACCTTTTTGGTTGTCATAACCTCTGGAGAAGCTGCTACTGGCATCTATCAGGTGTATGTCAGAGATGCTGCTAAACATCCTACAATACACAGGGCAGCCCCTTGCAATAAATTATTGTCAGGCTCAAATGTCAGTTGTGCAGCTGTTGATAAACTTTGTCAATACCTTATTGTATAGCTGAGAAGCTTCTCAAAGTCAAAGGGGAGAAAAACATAAAGGACATGAAGAGAAAGCTATAAAGTACAACACTTTAGAGCAGGGGTCCTCAAACTTTTTAAACAGGGAGGCCAGTTCACTGTCCCTCAGACCGTTGGAGGGCCGGACTATAGTTTAAAATAAAACTATGAATAAATTTCTATGCACACTGCACATATCTTATTTTGAAGTAAAAAAACAAAATGGGCAAAAACACCCAGTGGGCCGCATATGGCCCGCGGGTTCTTTTAACCAATGCTGTCTTAACAACAGCAATTACAATTCCTCTCCTCTTTCTGGCCACTGCAATAATATATCTTTATTGTTAGAAGTAACTAATGAGGAAATAAAGGGAACTGAGACTGGACAAAGGTGAAGGGGAGAGAGAGAGAGAGAGAGAGAGAGAGAGAGACAAGAGAGAAACAAGTTAAAAAAGCCAGAAAGAGAGAGAGAGAGAGAAAGACAAGAGAGAAACAAGTTAAAAAAGCCAGAAAGAGAGAGAGAGAGAGAGAGAGAGAGAGAGAGAGAGAGAGAAAGACAAGAGAGAAACAAGTTAAAAAAGCCATAGCAAAGAAGGAAAGAATTGTGGTTAATACCAAGTAAAGTTGTGGAGGGTCAGAGGATGATTAATCAAAACTTTTGATTGATTTTATTTTTATTTTCTAAAATTTGTAGAAAATTTTTGTTTACAAGAAACTTTAAAACAACTGGTTATTCTTCCTAACCAGTGCCTAAATATCCATAAGTAATTTTTGACACTGCTGTATATATATAGTCTTCTGCTTCAGTAGAGCTATATTGCCTCTATTTATTTAGCTGTTATTCATTAGAAGTAGATATGAGGGAAGGTTTTCTGAAGTAAACAACATCTCAGAATGCAAACAAAAACAAAATCTTGCATTTATGTTGTAGATACTGGTAACTTGTTTGCTTGTTTATAAAGAATGTCCTTCATTTTCTGTTATACTATGTTGATTTGAAGCCTTTTGATCTATATAATTCTTGATGTAAATCTACTTTGAAAAAACTCAGTACGTCACCATTTGTATAGCATCAATATTAGGTCATTAAATATGAAATGTCTGATTTCTAATCAAAAGTGTAGTTTATTATATCTCAAACAAGAAGCAGTACAGTTAATCAAAGTATGTGCCTAACTTAATGACACAGTTTTGCCATCTTCAAGGTAGCTTGTTTATGCCAACAGCAAAGAAGCCTGGAGAGCAAGTGGCGATGAAATCACAAAAGGTGTTTTCCACAGCTTATTGAGAATTGAATATTTTTCCTTGTGAAAAGTGGTCCAAAGCCTGGAATAAGTGGTAGTCAGTTGTTGCAAGGTCTGGTGAATATGGTAGATGACAGAGAGTTTCCAAGTCCAGCCTCTTTAGTTTGAGCAGCGTTGTTTGTGCGACATGTGGGTCCAACGTTGTCTTGCAAGAGGATTGGCCTGTCTCTGTTGACCAGTCTCAGCTGCTTAATTGCAAGCATCCTCATCATTTCGTCCAGTTGGTTGCAGTAGACACCCACTGTAATTGATCGACCAGGTTTCATGAAGCTGTAGTGGATAATACCAGCGCAGGACCATCAAACAGACACCATTAGCTTTTTTTGATGAATATTCGGTTTTGGACTGTGTTTCTGCAGTTCATCTTTATCCAACTATTGTGCCGAACGCTTGGCAATTGTCAAAAAGAATCCCTTTTTCATCACATGGAACAATAGGGTGTAGAAATGGTTTGCCTTTTGTGACAGCAAAGAAAGGCAAGCTTTGAGACGATTTGTTTAATACATGTGGAACCCATCTATCCAGCTCCTTTACCTTACCAGTTTGTTTCAAATGGTCCACTGTTGTTGGAATAGTAACATCAAACCTTGCTGTTAATTCACGTGTAGGTTGAGATGGATTTACTTCCACTACAGCTTTCAGCTCATCATTGTCCATTTTGGTCTCAGGTTGCCCACATGGCTCATTTTCAAAATTAACACATTGACTGCCACACTAGAAAAGAAACATTTTTCCGTGGGGCCATGGTGTTTTATTATGAAAATAGAATAAAAACTTCGAAAACAAAATGATCTGTTCTAATTTAATGAAAAATTTGTTATCTTTTATTGTTTTCTATGCAGGAATTTTATGCAACTTGAAAAATAGTTCTCATGGCTCCCAAGGTGAAGAGATGTGTGAGTTACATAAGCTTCACAAGGCCCCAGGCTCCAAACTAGTGTGAGTTTAATACAACTCACATGTTAATGTGTTAAAATCATTAGAGTGGAACTTCTCAAACCATCAATGTAGTGTGCACTCATTAGCCAGACTCTTCCCAAACACTTGGTTGATATTTCAAGCTATGTGTGCTGCATTGGTTCCATGACAGAACACATATTTGAAAATAACACGAATTTTAGACTTATTCATGGTTTCACAACAATTGCTGTAAAAAAAAAATTTGAAAGATAATCACAAACCAAACTGTGGGTATGAAAGACTGAGGATGTACCTTCACAATAAAAATAAAACAAGTGTCAAAATGAAATGTCAGAGACATCAACTGTCAAACCTAGTACTTAAGGAAATCAGACATTTCATAGTTAATAAGTGAATACATTTATGTATAATGAGCATTTGATTTATCTCAGGATTTCTTTAATAAGCTCTCCTGTAAATCAGTTTTCATGAAATATTTTGAGGGAGGGGAAAGTTATTTTTGTAATGAGGGATTTAAAACGCATTTCTGAAAGTCAGTGTTTTCTAGATCATGACTTTTTTCTTATTTCTTTGTTAGAAGCTGGTAGTTATGAAATGACAAATCAACATGTAAAACAAAATGGAAAATTAGAAGATAATCCTTCCACTGGCAGTCCTCCAAGAACTACATTGTTGGGGACCATATTTTCACCTGTCTTCAACTTTTTTTCACCAGCAAATAAAAATGGTAAGTATTAACCATAACTCGGGTTAAAAAAAAATCATAGTTTTTTAAAAGATCTTTTTAATTTTACTGGCCTGTTTGTCAATGTCTTGTGTTTGTTTTAGCCTCATTAAAAATATACAGCTTCTTAAAAGCTTTTTCTTTTAAAGTGACCGAAATAAAATTTAGTTCTGTTGTGGTGAACTCTGCTTTCATTATCCGCAAAGCCAGGTAAACTTTTGAGCTGGAGGGAAAGTTTTTTATTTTTACTGTGTTAAGATGACTTTAATCTTTAGAGAATGTACAGGAGAGAATCCAGAAACATTTTCAAGATCATTAAAATGGAATTTATTTTTAATATTTTTAAGTCAGCTGAAACCAGATTTTTTTGGTAACACTGTTTATTTTTATTATCATTTGCTTGATTTTTTATCTCCCATGGATTTTCTTTTTTTTTTCTTTTTTTTTTGAGACAGAGTCTCACTTGGTTACCCGGGCTAGAGTGCCGTGGCGTCAGCCTAGCTCACAGCAACCTCAAACTCCTGGGCTCAAGCGATCCTCCTGCCTCAGCCTCCCCAGTAGCTGGGACTACAGGCATGAGCCACCATGCCCAGCTAATTTTTTCTATATATATTTTAGTTGGCCAATTAATTTCTTTCTATTTATAGTAGAGATGGGGTCTCGCTCTTGCTCAGGCTGGTTTCGAACTCCTGACCTTGAGCTATCCACCTGCCCGGGCCTCCCAGCGTGCTAGGATTATGGGCGTGAGCCACCACGCCCGGCCCCCCATGGATTTTCAATGTAGATAAATAGTAATTCAATTCATTTGAATTAGGGTAGTTTCAGATAATTTGTAAAACTTATATGTAAGTTTTCCAAAAGAATAAACACTGGCTTCTTTCACTTTGTATTTTTTTAATGGCCTAGCTTGTGTCCTGTCTTTTCTAATGATTGATACCTTATGTCACGCATGATAATTTTGTCTGTAGGTTATTTCAAGGCAAGACCATGTCTTTATTTTTGTATCTGCCATGTTGTTTGATATGGTATTAGTTCCATGGAAGATAATCATTAAATGCTTGTTGCCTGATGATTTAAATTCTAATATTAATTATATTTCTGGATGATAGTACAATTTCTAAAAGGCAGGATGGTGTAATATAAAATCAAGATGTTCTCAGGGAGAAAATAATGCATATTAACACATTAAAGGATTGTAAGGTCCTATAAGAGAAACAAAAGAAAAGCAAAAGCTTCCTTCAACTTCGTTTAACCTGGTATTTCATAGACATATTTGACCACAGACCTTTTTCTGTATAATATCTATTAACATCTTATAGAGCTAGAAGCTGGTTATAATGGAAATGCTGGTATAGTGGAAAGAGAATAGGCTTTGGAGTTAGATATGCTTGTTTTAAAATTTTTTCTTTGCCACTCTTTAGCTACATTACCTTGGAATAATTCTTTAAATTCTTGTGCCTTTTACATGTATCGGGATAATTAATTTGTACTTAAATATTAGGGGTATTTTGAAGATTTCAATTCATTCAGTAAATATTTATTGAACATCTACAGTGTTCCAGTCATTGTGTATGTCACTGGATATTTAAAGATGTTTAACAAATGATCACTGCCCTCAAGGAGTTTACTTTTTTTATTTTAAGAGACAGGGTCTCACTCTGTTATCTGGGCCAGAATGCAGTGGCATTATAATAGCTCACTGCAAGCTCAAACTCCTGGGCTCAAGTGATCCTTCTGCCTTGGTTTCCCAAGTTGCTGGGACTCCAGTTGTGTGCCACCATGCCTGGCTAATTTTTTAAATTTTTTGTAGAGATGGGGTCTTGCTATGTGGTCTTCAACTCCTGGCCTCAAGCGATCCTCCCACCTTGGCCACCTAAAGTGCTAGGATTAGAGGCGTGAGCCACTGTCCCTGGCCAGGAACTTTTTACCAGAGGGAAAAATGTAGGTAAATAAGTGTAATAAATTTTATAGGTGCATTGATTAGAGGTATGGGATAGTAGGGTATTCACAGAATAGAGTGGTCCTGTCTTCTGGGCAGTGGTAGTGGCAGTGGTGGCTCACATAAGGCTTGATAGAAAAGCTGAATCCAGGTAGAAGCAGCAGCATCAGCAAAGGGCCTGCAACAGGAAGCATCCTAGAATATTTGAGAAACTGTAGTTTGTAACTGATGGCTCCATCATTGAATTTGAGAAGGGATAGAAGGTAGAAGAGTTATGAAGAAGTCAGATTATTGAGCCAGGGTGGTAAGATGTTTAAGCTTTAATCAGTGGGGAATGATTGAAAGGTTTTACACTGGTAAATAATATGATCAGATTTATGTTTTATAAAGAACACTTTGGCAATAGTTTATTGGCTAGATTCTCAAGAGGCTGCAATCAGGGAGAACAACAATTAGTAGACTTGTAGTAAGTAGTGCATGTGAGACTCGATGAGACAGTAATTGTGGTATTAGAGAAGAGAGGAAGGATCAGAGGATATAAAATGTGCAAATTTGGGGTACAGACTGGAAGTGAAAGAAAAGAGAAGATGACAAAAGGGTAGAGGTTTCAAGAAGGAGAAGAAAGTTCTTGGGAGATAGATAATTGAGGTTAATATGGGCCATCCTGATTTTGAGATGCTATGAAACAACCAAATATGTCTACTAGCAATTTGTTATTCTGCTGTGGACCTCAGAATTCTGGGTTTAAGCAGTAGATCATGGTATCATCAGTTTGTAGGTATTAGATGAAACCAGTGGAATAAATGGTTTACTTGGTTCAGCAGACCAAGACCAGAATTTTGGGGGAAAACATCAAAGGACTGGACAGAGTAAGAGGAGCCAATAAAAGAAGACATGGAAGAAGCCAGGAAAGACATTGTGTTATAGAAGCCAAAGGAAGAGAAACTATCAAAACCCAGGGTCAAATAGTTGTAAAGACAGAAGAAAAATAAATGATCATTGAAAAGATACCCCTGAACCTGACAATTAGTCACTCTGGGAGGCCGAGGCGGGAGGATCGCTCAAGGTCAGGAGTTCGAAACCAACCTGAGCAAGAGCGAGACCCCATCTCTACTAAAAATAGAAAGAAATTAATTGGCCAACTAAAAATATATAGAAAAAATTATCCGGGCATGGTGGCACATGCCTGTAGTCCCAGCCACTTGGGAGGCTGAGGCAGGAGGATCACTTGAGCCCAGGAGTTTGAGGTTGCTGTGAGCGAGGCTGACGCCACGGCACTCACTCTAGCCTGGGCAACAAAGTGAGACTCTGTCTCAAAAAAAAAAAAAGAAAGTCATTGGTGTCTTTTGTCAGAACAGTTTCAGAGGAGCAGTTAAATTTGGTAGTCTAATATTTTTGAGTTAGAAGAGTAAAGTGAAGAGTAAGAAAGGAGCAGCAAGTGTAGATTACTGTTATGAGGAGCTTGAATTGAAAGAAAGAAATTAGGGAGGTTACATAGTCTCGGGATAGTTTGTATTTGCAGGAGACAAGCATGAAAATTGAAAGGAGAGAATAATGGAGAAAGTTTCTGGAAACTATTGACAGGGATGGAATCAAAAGAATAGGTAAGCCAGGCACGGTGGCTCACACCTGTAATCGTAGCACTTTGGGAGGCAGATCGTTTGAGCTCAGGAGTTCGAGACCAGCCTGAGCAAGAGTGAGACCCCCGTCTCTACTAAAAAAATAGAAAGAAATTAGCTGGACAACAAAAATTATTCTAAAAAAAAAAGAACAGGTAAAATAATTAAAATTGAAAGTGGGAAGAGCCATTTTCTCCTCATGATGGAGGAAAGAAGCAGTGAAGGTATGTACAGAAATAAATTTTTGAGGAAGTTATTTGTTTGTTTATTTGCAGGAGAGACAGGGTCTCATTCTGTTGCCCAGGTTGGAGTGCAGTGGCACAATCCTAGCTCACTGCAGCCTCAAACTCCTGGGCTGAGATAATCCTCATGGCTAGCTTAAAATTTTTTTTTTGTAGAGACAAGGTCTTGCTATGTTATGTAGGCAGGTCTCAAACTCTAGGCCTGAAGGGATCCTTCTGCCTCAGCCCCCAAAGTGCTAGGAGTATAGGCGTGAGCCATCATGCCTGGGCAGTTACAGTTTTTTTCTTTGAAAGAGGAGATGGTGTCATTTACTGAGATATTCCTGGTAGCAGGGACTTGAAGAAAGAGAATGGTAAAGGTTTAGAATGTTAACCACTGGCAGGGGTGGGGAACCTTCAGCCTCAAGGCCGCATGTGGCCTTCCAGATCCCGAAGTGCAGCCCTTCAACCAAATCCAAACTTCACAGAACAAATCCCTTTATTAAAAGGATTTGTTCTGTAAAATTTGGATTCAGTCAAAAGGCCATATGTGGCCCTGAGGCTACAGGTTCCCCATCCCTGCCTAGGAAATAAGAAAAAGGAACTGAGAGAGAGACACACACACACAAAAGTACCAAACAGCATGCTATGGACGTGGCTAAGATTTTGTAGTATGGCTGGTCTTTATATTGTTTCCTTCAGTACCCTGGGACTAGGGCCTAAGAATTCTGTTTGTTAGATTGATTCAAGAGGGATTTCTTGACAGATGACAATGAAGGACAAGGGATCAAGGATACTGAGGTTGCCATCTGGAGAGTGAGTTGAGTGATATACTTTTTTTTTTACTTTGAAAAGTAGCTTATTTTATTTTAGCTATAGTTTAAGATAAAAAGAATAATATGACACACAAGTGGATATACATTAGAAAACAAATTATGGAGAATAGACTATACCGCCTACTCAAAACTGAACCAAACATGATAACATATATAAGAACAGACACTGTAGTAATGAGTCCACAGCTGCTTAAAATTCTACTGAAATGTAGAAAATGTTATTCATGGTACAAAGAAAGACAACTAAAGAGAACAACGTGAAAGCAGCACCTTCATATTTAGCCTCATATTGATATATATATATATATTTTTGAAATGTAATTATTTTTTAATTCCATAGAAGGAGCATAACATAAATGCTGCATTTTGGCAGAGGGCAAGCTCACTTCTGGCCAGAACACAGATGGCCACTATACCATGAAGTCTTAACTAGATTAAAAGGGAAGAAGAAGCCATTGAGGGATATGTTTGTAGTAAATGATACTGGCCTTTATCAAGCTTAGAGATCACATATAATGGGAGTATGAGATAGATTATTGGAAGGTTAGAAGGCTGTACTAATGGATTAATATGTAGGATTAGAATTTTAGATTTCAGAGGTGAACAGTTTCTTAGTGTTAATGTGCAGGTTATGGCTATGGTAATAACTGCTAAAGAGCAGTGTGATGAAGATAGTTGGAGCCGAAGAGGACAAGAACTTTGAGGATTAGTCGTTGAATGAATCATTGACATCACCTGTAATACGTGGACAAACTACCACATTAAATAGAGTAGTAAAGTAGTAGCTAGGTGTTAAACTCCTCCATGATAGAGAGGATTCAGGCAGTAAGTAGTAAGTGGTAAGTGACAGCAGTGAGGATAAGTGAAGAATTATATAGCCATGCAACATCAGTCTCAAAAAGAGCAGACATTTTTTGCACATCAGCGGAAAACCAATGATCTGGTGGCAGCAGTGGAGATAAATGAACTCTTATTCAGTTAGAACATTGGATGTGGAAGAATAAAGAGTGTTGAGGGAAGGGTATCAGAAAAAGAGATATTTTTAGGAAAGAGGTTAAATTTAAAGCAGTGAGGGAGAAAGTATTTTGCAAGGAAGTTGATAATGTTGGACTTTGATTTTGTTATTTTTGTTCTTTAAAATGACATTTGGAGGATTCTGAAAAGAAATGGGAAGAGTTGGGATCATTTCATAGCAGAAGAATTGGGCAGGGGCAGCTTCAATCTTTATTTGGTAAAGAGATGGAATTTTGTTGAGAAATTATTCCATCTTAAATAGGTTCTCATGGTCAGAGGAACAGTTAGCTCTTTCTTGGATACCTCTGGTTGAAAAATTACAGTTGCCTACATGGCAGGGATACTTAGTATTTGAATTGGAAAGATCGGTAGCTGTTTAAGGATAATGAACGTACATAAAATGCCTAGCACATAGTACATACTTAATAAATGATATTTGCCTTAATGAAAAATTCTATTGTGGCTTTCTTTTGCCTATAAATGGATGTTTCAAAACTTTTTGAAAACTTAAGAAAAACTACCAAATATTACTCTAGCCTGTAATAGTCTTTATTCCTCATTGTTTGAATTGTCTAGAAAAGATTCACTAACAAATGTTCTCAGCTTTGTTCCCGTATGAATTACTAGTTTAAATAAATTGTAGAGTGATATTGCATTTAGTTTTTCTAAATACTTGCATTTTTAAGTGATGATAGTGAGTATACTGAATTATGATTTCAGGAACATCAGGATCAGATTCTCCAGGGCAGGCTGTGGAAGCTGAAGAAATAGTAAAACAGCTTGATATGGAACAGGTGGATGAGATCACTACCAGTACTACTACATCAACTAATGGAGCAGCTTACTCAAATCAAGCAGTTCAAGTGAGGCCGTCAATAAATAATGGTTTAGAAGAAGCAGAAGAAACAGTTAATCGTGATATCCCACCCCTTACAGGTGAAGAAAATTCCTTTTCTTATTCATTTTCATGAATAGTTTATAAAAATATAGTATTTAATATTTTTCTTAAGTGGGCAGATTAAATACATAAGTTTTTCTTCCTTAAAGTTAAAAAAACATTAAAGTTGGAAACAAAACTTTGTCCCAAAAATCCACAGTCATTTTGAAATTGAAATTTTTTGAAAGGTTGTTTTGACTAAGTATTAGTCATTTCAAAGTTGAATTATTTCCAGCAATCTTACTGCTTGGAGAAATTTAATACAGCTAGCAAAATATATGCTTATGAACATATTTCTTACTGTTGCACCAGTCTTGGACCCCTAGGTCTGAGGTCCCTAACTAGAGACAGTCTCATACCTTCAGATTTGTTTCATACATAGATGACATCCCCCAAAGGGGCCTTCTGTTTCCAGATCTCTCTATATACCCAAACTTTGCAGCCTAGCTCTGGATCCTTACAAAGGCCTAACATAATTATTGGGTTCCTCAGCTAGTTGTCATTGAAATGTGGAAACACATGAGATCAGGAATTTATTACCTCTAAGGACTGTTGTAGATAGACATAAAGTACAAGATGAAATTGAGTTCCACCATTCTTAAAGCAAAAATAAAACTGAGGATGGCCATTTTCTCATTTGGGGACAGAGATCTTAGATTTGCTTTTTTATTTTGGGGGTAACAGGAATTTAAGAGAGCCCAGTAAATATGTATTGGTTAGGAAATATACCTTGGTATAAGGAAGTGGAATAATGTACAGATGTTCTCTGACTTACAATTTTTTGACCTTATGATGGGTTTATCCAGGTATTAAATGCATTTTGACTTACAATATTTTTGACTTATGATAGGTTTATCAGGATGTAGCCCAGTCGTACATAGAGGAGCATCTGTACTCCTCTTGAATAGAAAGAAGAAATTTTTTTTTTCTTTTTTGGAGACAGAGTCTCACTCTTATTTCCCCAGCTAGAGTGCTGTGGTGTTAGCCTAGCTCACAGCAACCTCAAACTCCTGGGCTCAAGTGATCCTCCTGCCTCAGCCTCCCGAGTAGCTGAGACTACAGGCATATGCCACCATGCCCAGCTAATTTTTTTTTTCTATATATTTTTAGTTGGCCAATTAATTTCTTTCTATTTTTAGTAGAGACAGGGTCTTGCTCTTGCTCAGGCTGGTCTCGAACTCCTGAGCTCAAACGATCCACCTGCCTCGCCCTCCCAGAGTGCTAGGATTACAGGCGTGAGCCACCGCGTCCATCAGGCCGAAAGAAGAAATTTTAAATCACTGAAACAGAAGGAAACATTTAAAGAAAAAATGGACACAATTATGAAACTTTTAGATAGTGCAATCCCAGTAATACTAATATGGAGGGAAAACAGCAAAATAGGAAAGATTTATTTTAAATTCATTAGGTAACAGATTCATATCTATGATGTTAAACCCAGAATTTAAGAATAATACTGAATCTGACAAGCAAATTGACCCCATTATGAACAGTTAGTTTATTCTTTAGTGCATAAGAATTGCATGTTAACCTATCTTTGACCTCTCATTTTATGCTGATTACTTTGCCCAATAGGATAAGACTAATGAATGGTAAAATAAGTCCAGGGCTTTGGTTTCCTGTTTGATGCTTGTTCTGTATTTTTGTGCTGCTGTATAAACCTTTGTATTTGTTTTTTCTGACAACTGAATATGGAAGACGGATTTCTGTAACTTTAGGGTTTCTAGAGGGGAAAAGTAAGATGTACTACAGTTGTCACATTCATTCATTTATTCCCCTAACATTTATGAGCACCTATTTTTGTGAGGAGGAATTATTGATAAAGATGATTAAGATACGCTCCTTGACCCTGATGAGTTCACGATCTAATTGAAGAGCCTAGTATACAGAAAAATTACAGTGGAGTGAGTGTTATTACAGTTAAATGAGCAAAATGAGGTGGTGACACACCGCAGTTACTCTGGGATGCTCATGGGAAGACTTTAGAGGTGACATTTATGCTGATCTTAAAAGATGAGTATGAGTGACAAAAGTACTACTTTTCCTTAACTTTGAGAATGTAGCCAAAGAGAACAAGGTAGGAGGTTGGCTCTACCGTTTACTTAGTTGTGTGACTTTGGACAACATATATAAGCTCTTGAGAGGACCGTAGTGGACATATAAGAAACTCTATTTTCTTAGCTTTAACATGGTAATAATTAAAGGTTTTGAAGGCTAAATGAGATGAAATATGAAAATACTTAGCATATAAGGCACTCCATAATTTCAGATGCTAAATAATTTTAGGTGCTAAAGTACAGATGCTCATTTCTCTGAGGGTAATAGGAATTTGAAACAGTAAAGTGATTGGAAGATACATTTTCCATTATTCCCTGTGCTAATGCATCATGATAAGCATAAAGTTGTTACAGGGGAACAAAAATTCTGCTTTACATCTGTTGTCATTCATTGAACATACATATCATGATGACTTTTTTCAGAAGGTGTTACTACGTGATAATTGCAAAAAAGGTTAGTTTTTGTCCTGAAAGACCAATATTCCATTTCTATAGGAAGATCCATCCTTTAATTTTTTTTTTTTTTTTTAAAGAAACAGGGTCTCACTGTCTTGCCCAGGCTGCAGTACAGTGGTGTGATCATAGCTCACTGCAGCCTTGAACTCCTGGGCTCAAGCTATCCTCTTACCTCAGCCTCCCAAGTAGCTGGGACTATAGGAACACACTACCAGGCCAGGCTAATTTTTCTATTTTTTGTAGAGACTGAGGTCTTGCTATGTTGCCCAGGCTGGTCTCAAGCAATCCTCCGCTTTGGCCTCCCAAAGTGCTGGGATAATAGGCATGAGCCAGTGTACCCGGCCAGATTACAGGAATTTTTTATTTGTTTCTACCTTAAAGTTTTGTGTCTTAGATATTACCTGTTTGGCTTGTAAGTTACCTTTGTCTTCTCCTTCAATTTAAGTTGTAATGATCGTCTTAGAAAATTCCCACTATAATTTCTAAAGCTCCATCAATTGATATAATCTTTGCTCAGGGAGTGAATTATGTGGTATGGAATATAGAAATTAAGTTGCTTATAAATTAGAAGTAAAATAATAGATCTTCTAAAGCAATGATTTCCACATAGTGCAGCATTTCTTTTTAAGATCATATATAGTCTTGAGATTCCTGGAAAGATGCACATACAATACTTTTTTGTATTCTTCAAGGAGTTCACAGACCTCTTAAAGACTATTCATGGATCTCAGATTTAAAAACTACATTTGGGTCTATTGTCAGCATATATTTATTGATTGCCTTTATGTACAAGTCACTTTATGAAGTATTACCTCTACAAGAACACCATGAAATTTTTATGGTTATTGCACATAAACACCATCCAGTTAGAAATTGAATTTTTATGGAGTGTATTTTTCTAGTAATAAGTAGTAAATTTTCTCTAAGCTGATAAGGATCTTAATTGTACTAGCCATGATCTAGTTTGCCATTTTGTCTGTAGTGATTATTTTCCCCTTTGATCTAGAGTTAGATCTATGTTAATAAATTTTTTTCTCATGTTGTTTACAAATTATTTCTATCTTTAACCTAAAATACACAGGGCTTCAGAAAGATCTTATGTAGAAGCAGTAAAATGTGTATTTTATGAATCATTAAGTAATAGTAACATTTCATTTTTCTCTTTATTAAATAGCACCAGTAACTCCAGATAGTGGTTATTCATCAGCCCACGCAGAGGCCACCTATGAAGAAGACTGGGAAGTATTTGACCCGTGAGTTGGGTTTTTTGTTTTTTTTCCCCTTTCTTTCCTTTCTCTGGAGCATGATGAATTATGTTATCTGTGTGGAGGGGTGGCTAAATGGTACATTACCAAGAACAATGTGACCAGTAGGTATTAAAACCTTTACTGAGTTATAGTGATACTAATTTGTATATTTTCACTTTTATTTACATGTTTTATAAATTTGGCTTACTGGGTTAATTGTGCTTTCTTTAATTAAATGGGCTGAATTTAGTAATATCTTTTATATTTATAAAGTAGGAATTTTGAAATTTTCTTAAAATTTGATTTATAGCTATTATTTCATCAAACATGTTCCACCACTGACAGAAGAACAATTAAATAGGAAACCTGCCCTTCCATTGAAAACAAGAAGCACACCAGAATTCTCCCTAGTTTTAGACCTGGTAAGTATATTATCTATAGATAGAAAGAATAAAGGGGATAAATTCTTTTTAAAAATAATAGCCCAAAATACCTCAAAGAATACAAATGAATGAGTAGCCATCACACTTATTATAAATATATCCTAAGAGTTCTGAAATGATTTTATTTAAGCATAGTCTAATGTTAGGGTACTTAGTTTCATTAGTATCAGGTACTCTTTAAGAATAAATTAGACTTTTTAAAGTTTTTTCCTTCATACTCCTGAGATCCTTGTGATTTGTTTTTTAATCTCTTAAAAAATTCTAATTTCATTTTATTAGAATCATGCCTATTTGAGATTTTCACCCTTTTTATTGGGATCATGTGTCCCTGAAGGACCGAATATAATTTGGGTCTCAGTGAGTGAACCATATGGAAGACCATAATCCCTTTCTTATTCTTACTTTGACATACCATCTAATACAATAAATATTTAATTAATAATCTACAAAGCATAGTCTCTTAATTTTGACTAATAAAGCCTTTAATATGCTCTCTTGATATGATTTAAAATTTCTATTTTAGGGTACTAGAAGAGCTTTGAAACCTGAATATCTCATACCTTTTGTTAACCAAATTTAATATATAATTAACACATTTACCATCTGCCTCCAATTTCTTGATATTAGCAAAAAGAGTATCTTGTATCATATTGGAAGATATTTCATTATTTAGCATTTTTTACTGGTACCCTATGATTAGAGATGTGGTTTAGTTCTTATAGAAAATTTATCTTGATGAAAAAGCATATTCTTAGCCAGGCGTGGTGGTGTACACTTGTAGTCCCAGCTGCTTGGGAGGCTGAGGCAGGAGGATCACTTGAGCCCAGGAGTTTGAGGTTGCTGTGAGCTAGGTTGATGCCATGGCACTCTAGCCTGGGCGAGAGTGGGAGACTCTATCTCCAAAAAGAAAAAAAAAAAGAAAGAAAAGAAAAAGCCTACTCTTTTAAATTTTTAATTAGCATGTATAGTTGTGATTTGAGAGTTCAGCATCTTAGCCTTTGCCTAGCCAAAGAGATGTATAAGTATCCAGAAGTCCTAATATACCAACTAGAGGTAAGTAAAAAGAGGGGGAAAAAAATTGAAACTGATTATAAGTAGTTCATATTTGATGTGCAAGTTAGTGGAGAAAATTCAAAATGATTTTGATGTTAGGAGTTGATATGGTCATGATATCAAGTTTGGCCATATTATTTTGAATCTAATATAAAGATAAATAGAGAAGAAAAGATAAGAATTGGCTGAACATAATTTTATAGAAGTAGATGAAGAATGATCAGACTTAAATAGTCTGTAGATGAAGTAGTAGGATTAGTTATGGTTCGTTTGTAGGAAAGAGCACCTTGAAAAGTTTAGTCTGATTTGCTATTAGAAGAAAGTGAGGCATATCTAGAGTATTCTTTGCCATTTGCCTCAGCAGAGTTTAACATTAGGTTAAAAGAAACATTCCAGCTAGTAAAATGTGGAATCACAAGGTATGAACATTTCTGTTTCATTTTAATTGATCTTAAATGTATTACAAATTTTGGGGGAAATTATTAGCAGCTTTATTTTTTAAAATGCTGTCACTTAATATACTAATGGAAACCAAGGCCTTTTCAAGCATTCAGGATTTGAGAAACATACTAAATATTTGTACCTATATTAGACTGAACTTTCCTTACTTTCTTATCCTTTTAATGAGAAAACAGGATGTGGTAATTAAAGATGACAAATTTTCATTGACTGCTATTTAGTCAAATGATGTATAAAAAATGTATTTGTGAGATACTAAAATACTCTTTTCCTAAAGTAAGATGCTTTATAAAAAGTTGGAGGATAAGGAGTTATACAAGGCTGGGTGCAGTAGCTCGCGCCTGTAATTCTAGAACTCTTGGCGGGCTGAGGTGGGAGGATCTCTTGAGCCTAGGAGTAGGAGACCAGCCTGAGCAAGAGCAAGCATGCCTGTAGTCCTAGCTACTCAAGGAGGCTGAGGCAGAAAGATCGCTTTAGCCCAGGAATTGGAAGCTGAAGTGAGCTATGATGACACCACTGTACTCTTCCTGGGGCAACAGAGCGAGACTCTGTCTCAAAGAAAAAAAAAGAATTATACAAATAAATATATATATATATATATTTTAATAATAGATTCTAAACTTGTATTTGCTAATTGTAAAAAAAATCTTGTATGCATGTGGTTTTAATTGAAAGTAGGCAGCTGCAGAACTCAGAGCAATGGTTCTTGAACTTAAGCATGCATCAGCATCATCTGAAGGAGGTTATACAAACATAGATTGCTGAGGTCACCCTCCACTACTCCTTCAGTGACCCATCTCCACATAGCCCCTCCCCTTAGTTTCTGAGTCATCAGAAGTAGAGCTAGAGAATTTACATTTGCATTTCTAACTAGTTCTGAGATGATGCTGATGCTGCTTGCTGTTTTAGGAGCTACACTCAAGAACCAGTGACTTGGCCGGGCGCGGTGGCTCACGCCTGTAATCCTAGCACTCTGGGAGGCCCAGGCAGGAGGATCACTCAAGGTCAGGAGTTCGAAACCAGCCTGAGCAAGAGGGAGACCCCGTCTCTACTAAAAATAGAAAGAAATTAATTGGCCAACTAAAAATATATAGAAAAAAAATTAGCCAGGCATGTTGGCACATGCCTGTAGTCCCAGCTACTTGGGAGGCTGAGGCAGGAGAATCACTTGAGCCCAGGAGTTTGAGGTTGCTATGAGCTAGGCTGATGCCACGGCACTCTAGCCTAAGCAACACAGTGAGACTGTCTCAAAAAAAAAAAAAGAACCAGTGACTTTAGAAAATTCTGCCCCATATTGCTAGGACACATATGTGTTATGAATGTATAATTCCACCTATGAATAGGTGTTTTATTAAATTCAAATGCTGCCCTCATGGCAGGAAGAAAAATTTATAAAAAAGAAAAAGAAAAGAATAGGTGTTTTATTAAGTGTTTTTGGTGATCATGAATACATTATCATTTGAAATTTCTTTTAATATCTTGTTTCATTCAATGTGTTTTTTAAGGATGAAACACTAGTGCACTGTAGTCTAAATGAGCTAGAAGATGCAGCACTTACTTTTCCAGTCCTTTTCCAAGATGTCATTTATCAGGTAATTTTAAAAATTTCTTTTTAATAATTTTTGGCCTGTTGGGTAACATTCTGAACTGAGAAACTTTAATTTGTGTGTGTGTGTGAGTGAAATTAAATGTTTTTCTGTAGAACTCTTAATGGATTTCATCAATATTTTAATGATTTATTAATAATATCATTATACTAGATACTACATAAAATGACATTAATTTATTACCCCCCAAGTGCTAATTTTTCTTACCCAGTGATCTCTGTTAGTTTCATAATCTGTTTGCCAGCAGGTGGAGGCAGGAGCACTGACATCATAGATCCCAAAAGAGGAACTTTTCAGGTTAACACCTGGTGTTTTTTTTAAAAATCCAATTAATATATAAAGAAAAGTCATTCCTTGTTGGTCATATTTTTTCTGTGGCAGTAATGTGGTCTGTAAAATTGCAGTTTGGTAGATCTATTTTATATTAATTCAGAATTCCAGGACACTCTTCTAGTTATTGCTTTACTTAAAGAATTTGAGTATGTGCATTTCTTTATCTTCTGTGCCAGTGGACAGGTAACAGCGAAAAATACAAATGTTGTTAACGTTTCACTGTGGATTATGTGTGTTGGCCATATTTTTTACTTTGTTTCAGATTTTCCCATCACTTTGAAAACTGCAAAGTGCCTTTCTGTGTTGGTGGTTTGTTATTTAATTAGCAAGTCCTTCATACATAACAGTTGTTGAAAAATTTTGGAAAGGTCAAAAAGTTTGTTGTCTGTCAAGAGGTTGCCAATCCAAGGATTAACTAAATAAAGCCACAGATCATTTACCATGTGGATTATGACAAGGTGTTTATGGTTGTTTATGTGCTCTTAATAGGCAGTTAGAATGTGGTTATAGTTTTCTTGGCAGATGATAGTTGCTATCTTATAGGAATCATAAAATTTCAGAGTTAAACAGAAGTTTGTGGTTCAGGGCTACTTTATCTAGTAATGAGTCATAAGGGGATTTATTTTAGTAGTTATTGTCAGTTCTAGTTTAACCTAGGTAGGTATTATAGTTGTGGTAATATCTGAATACTGTATTCACCTCCCTTTTATATAAACTGATTTTAGTCATGATATATAATCAGAAGATGAGCAAAATATACATAAAAATAGAGGATTTTATGATTTTTCTTTTCCTTTTTAACTGGTTATTATTTGGTTCAAAGCAAATCTTTTTCTTAAGACACATTCTGCCCAATAGGTTGTTCTTGTTTAGTGTACTTCAAGGACAGGAGTCTTACAGCCAATATAAGTAATGTAGCAGTATCTTAGTTTTTCTCTTTTTAGCTTGATAAGCTTGTTGAGTCTTTTTTGTTGTTGTTATTTTTGCAAGATTACATTTGAAAGCAATGGCTTTAGGGCTTTGAATTTGGAAAGGAAAGTTATTATTTAAAAAAATATAGGTAAATAGTGATTTTGAGATGACTTCTTAAGCTTCCAGGTTTGAAATTTATTTCTTATACGTGGTTTTTGCTCTGTTTATATAATTTTTAATAGTGAAATAAGAATCTTGGAAAGTAGATTCATTTGATTCTTCCCCTTCATGAGTGTTTCTTTTCAGTATGACCATAAAATTGGATTTTTTTCTTATTACTTCTGCCATTTCTACTTTAACTCACTTTTTAAAGTTCTTATTATTTCATGTGGATCTGGTTGTGTTATTTTGAATAAAAGTCTTCTAGCAGTGCATATGACTAATATTTTAAAAACTATATGTACTGCATCTACCTCTGGAATTCAAGGAACTCTTTTATATATTCTGAGTTATACTTTCTGAAACTGAAAATAAATGATCTAGCCTAACTAAACAGGAGCAATGAGCAGGCAGTTTGAATCTTACAAGCTATAGAGATGACTGCATTTTAATATGATTTAGTTACTGTATCATAGAGTGTAGTTCCTCTTTAGTAAATTTTTGAGGATATCCATAGTTAGTATTGGGTACATTCCCTTGGATTTCTGGTTTTGGCTTAGCCATTCTGTCTGCCTTTTAAAGAATAACTGAAGAAATCTTTGGGTTAGGGTTCCCCCAGTTTTCAGACCAGCAAGCTCCCTTTAAACAGGGAATGATGTCTTTTAAACTTTCAGTGGTGTTGTCTCCATCTACTGGCAAAGAAGAAATATACACAAGGGTCTGAGATGATCTAAGAGATTTTGGAGAAACCACATTATTAGGTAAGATGTAACTTACATATTTAACAACTATACTATGATGTGGCCCACTTAAAGGTAGAAACTTGTAAAATACTGTATATACTCTTATTTTAAAAATAATTTATTAAGATGAAATTCACATGACATAAAATTAACCCTTTTTAAGTGAATAGTTAGTTCTATGGCATTTATATATATACTCTTGACTATACAATTCCATAGCATTAACATATATTCTATATGTTACAATAGGATGAAATTCTTCATCTGAATCAAAGCTAGATAAAATGTCTTCTTGGGACTTATTTTACTATTGTTTTCTTTTTATGATAAATTTGTTATGGTTGATGTATAATTTTAATTCTACATGTATTTCTCTTTCATTTTCGAACAGATTTAAAGTGTAATTTGTATTACATACATTTTAATAATTGTTTATATCAGAGGTTGGAAATCTTTTTCTTTTCTTTTTTTTTTTTTTAGCATAATTTCGACCCATGAAGTTCTTTTATTATTATTTTTCATTATTGTGAAAGCCATCTACCTATCTGTCTTTAAAGCAATCTGATACATTTTCATTTGCTTCTTGGGATTCTCTTTTTTCTATATAAGTTCCCATTCATCATCTTCAAAGGTAGAATGCTTCAATAAATACTTTGGATCTCGCCTTTTATAATTATATGATAATGGAAATCTTTTTCTATAAAGGGCCAGTTGTAAATATTTTAGGCTTTGTGGTCTCTGTTGCAACTACTTTTTCTGTCCTTGCATCATGAGAGCAGCCGTGGACAGTACATAAAGGAAAAAGCATGCCTGTGTCTCAGTAAAACTTTATTTACAAAAATAAGTGGTGGGCTGAATTTGGCCAAGAGGCCATAGTTTGCTGACCCCCGCTGTAATAATTCTGAGAGTATATACAGTAACTTTACATATTCAAATTCTAAGTGGAAGTGAGTAATCAAATGTTCATCAAAATTCTTGTGTATATATCTAGAGAGAGAGAGAGAAAATTTAAATTAGATCCACAGTAATTCGGATGTGGGCTTTTAAAGTTTTTTTTCACATCAAAGTTCAAGGTGTCCACTACTCACATTTAAAAATTGCCTGACTTGGCCAGGCACGGTGACTCACGCCTATAATCCTAGCACGCTGGGATGCCAAGGTGGGAGGATCACTTTAGATCAGGAGTTTGAGACAAGCTTGAGCAACAGCAAGACCTGTTTCTACTAAAAATAGAAAAAATTAGCCAGGAGTGGTGGTGCATACCTATATAATCCCAGCTACTCGGGAGGCTGAGGCAGGAGGAGCGCTTGAGCCCAGGAGTTTGAGGTTGCTGTGAGCTAGGCTTATGCCACAGCACTCTAGCCTGGGCGACAAAGCGAGATTCTATCTCAAAAAATAAAATAAATAAATAAAAATTGCCTGACTTGATGCATACTCTTCTTTTGATTGATAAGTAGGAATAAACTTGGTTAATGCAAGTCTTAGTATTTATAAGCAGGTACATTATTCTAAATTTAATACCTTGAGTGTATCTGAATTCCATTTCTCTAGGGTATGAAAAAACCTAAAAGATCCATCTCAGATTAAAATTTGATGTATGTTATTACTGACACTACATATGGAATAGACAGTTTGTGTATATGCAGAAAAAGTCATTCGAAAGAACTGACTTTTTAAAGTGAGGATATGGAACTCATGAAAGCAAAGTATCAGATTTTTGTTTGGATCTATTTTCTTTCCTTAAATTGGTACTTTCTTCTGTAAATTGTTTTATAATTAGTTATTGAGAAAACATTTATTCATAAAATGGTACAAATGCATTTGATATCTGGAAAAACAAGTGCATGATCACTTACAGTGCACATGTTTAATTTTTATATTTAGCTTATATTGGCACATTGTCAGGAAATCCATCTCGTGGTGTTACTCAGTTAAGAGGTCTCCACTGTATTTAGTTTCTGTTCCTGCAGATCCACCAATTCAAGACTCTAGGTCATCTCACTCCCTCTTCCATCCAGAAGATGACTTCTATCCACAAGCAGGACTGAATCAAAAGACATTTTTCACTTAGCTCTTGAGCTGAACTGCCTCCTCAATGACCTTCCTCTATCTCCATCAAGAACTGGAGCTCAGTTTTTTGAAGATGTAATAGAGCTACTCAGCCCAAACGTGGCTGATTGAAGACAAAAAGAAGATACCTCATATGTTTCACCACAGTGCAGCCAAACGTAACTGTGTTGTCCAACTCCTCATTCTGTAAAGTATGGCAGGGGCATCTGATTTTTGACTCTGTTCACCAATAAGACTTTAGCCAGTCAGTGGCTTTCTGAAGATCAGTAAAATCAACAAACTTTGGGTCAGCTGTCCAGAAATCAGATTGTGGTAAGCACTCAAGGAGAGATAGGATCCTTTAGGGAGCTACTTGTAAAGGATGCTTTATTAGTAGAAATTGTTTTTTATGGGAAAAGTTGTGGGGAGAGGTGGGTGGGGAAGCCTATGGTAAGCAAAGCTTAGCCTCTTCCCCATTACTATAGTTTGTTTTCTTGGGAATCTTACAGCTTAAGATAATATTCATACCACAGATCAAGAGATGGAGAGGGTCATTCACTTCTGTCTCCTCTCTACAGTCTTTCCTAGAAAACTCAACTTATATTTTTGCTTTATGAAGAAAAAAAGCAGTCATTTAAATGAATTCTGTAAAAATACCTAATTTTTCTCTTTCCTCAAGTTCTATCTTAAATTGATACTAAAGGCATTTTGTTGTTGAGTTTCATAAGTATTATCTTGTTGCACAAAAGTAATATGTGTATTTATGCCTTAAAAAACATTAGGGGTTGTGGACACTTAGTGTGGAGGATAAAAGTAATATTTTAGATGGTACAGAACAATATTTCAATAGATAAATGTTAAAAATACTAATTTAGAGTTATTTATTTATTTATTTGAGACAGAGTCTTACTCTTTTGCCTGGGCTAGAGTACAGTGGCATCATCATAGCTCACTGCAACCTCAAACTCCTGGGGTCAAGCAATCCTCCTACCTCAGCCTCCCGAGTAGCTTGGACTACAGGAGCGCACCACCACACCTGGCTAATTTTTACTATTTTTATAATAGAGACATGGTCTCACTCTTGCTCAGGCTGCTCTCGAACTCCTGAGCTCAAGTGATCCTCCCACCTCGACCTCCCAGAATGCTAAGGTTACAGGCGTGAGCAACTGCGCCTGGCAATTTAGAGTAATTTTAAAGTAACTTTCCCATCCTTCTTAGTAAGTATAGTTAGTCATTGGTATTAATTTTTTCATCATAATTATTCACTATTAATTTTTAGGCTAAAAAAATGATGCAGATGAAACCTATAGTACTCTTCTCAAAAATAAGAAAATTTATTTCATGGGGAATTCTTTGTCTAAAATGTGTCTTTTAAAATTAGGAGCAATTCACTAAAAAAAATACACTACATGGAAAGTTCTTGTTTAACAGCTGAAAACATTCTATAAATTTAGAAGATGTGTGACAGTTGATTACTGAACATATTAAATTGGAGGCATCATTCCCTTTGAAGATTAGAGTTTGAATTTAAATTTAACAATTTTTTTTTTACTAAATTGGCCATTGTTTTGCTCTTAAAATGACTAAACTTTATATTAATATAAACACATCAAAAGTTTTCTGTATATACAAATATATATACATACATATTTAAATATATCTATAATGGCCAACTTTTACTTGATGAAAATTATGCTTCATTGCTTAACTTTTAATGCATCATCTATATGAATACATCAAGCTTCACTTTATCCCATATGGACTCTTAAACAATTCCTTTTCAAATTGATTTCCATTTAATAGAGTAAGGTTTTACAAAAGCTTTTAGTTTGATTATTTTTGTTGTTTTATTTTCATTGGTTCTCATGTTTTAGTATTTATCTATTTATGCCCAGATTTATCTGTAGGCACAGAACTTACACATGCTACCCTCAGCATCCATTTACCTCTTATTGGAACTTTGTGAATCAAAAGATGACTATAAAATCACTTAGTGGGTTATGAAATTGAGGTCGCACAGGGCCAACCTGAGCAACTTTCTTTCCTTGGAGATTTGGGTTTTGCCTCTGCTCATGTATGAATGCTAAGAGAATGTTAACCAAGTTAAATAAACTATTAACTGACACAGTTTATTAATGTCCTTCTTCCAAAAGTATGGATTGTAGCTGTAGAGCTTTCTCTTGGGAATTGAGGTTACCCACTTCTGCCCCATAGAATCATACTCATTCCAACTATTATGACTCATTACTTTTAAATAATGAGGTAGATAATAATAATCATAGCTAACAGCTGTTGATACTTGAAATGTGCAAAGCACCATTCTAGGTGCTTTACATATTTTAACTTCTTTAATCCTTATGACAACCTGTGAGTAGGTACTGTTATTACATACATTTTATAGATGGGGAAACTGAGATGTACAGAAGGGTGGAAAAAATTGGGAGAGCCACTTGTATTCATGTGGTATCTACTAATGGTAGTAAGATTTTTCAGTTAATTGTAGCATCTCATTTCATTCTTTGTATTCCCCCCAACATTGTTAGTTTTCTACTGCTGTAATTCTTACTGCTAATTAAATAAGAAATAATAGTCACCAATCATTTTGTTTAAAGGAAAACATTCCATGATCTTAAGTGGATGAATCCCACTGACTTTATCATTTTTTAGCCTATTGTTATAATGTAGCAATAAGGCTGGGTATGGTGGCTCATGCCTATAATCCCAGCACTTTGGGAGGCTTAAGGTGAGAGGATCACTTCACTGGAGGCCAGAAGACCAGCCTAGGCAATATAGCAAGACTCCATCTCTACAAAAAATGAAAAAATTAGCCGGGTGTGGTGATGCGTGTCTGTAGTACCAGCTGCTACTGGGGAGGCTGAGGCAGGAGGATCACTTGAGCCAAGGAGTTCAAGGCTGTAGAGTTTCAGGCTGCAGTGAGCTATGATTGCACCACTGCACTCCGGCCTGGGCAGCAAGACACTGTCTCTTAAAATAAGTACACACACACACACCTGTGTGTGTTTTTCCTAAAAAGACTCATATGTAAGATAATTTTTTCTTAGTCACTTGACCACAAATTGAAACTATTTGTCTTTGGATGGGGTTTTGTTGTTTTTTGGTTGGTTTTTTTTCATACTGTTAAAATTATCTGTGATATTAGACTAAGGCTTTAATCCCTGATATTAAATAAATTACTCAGTGCATAACTTCAAATTGCATAATTAGATAGAAATTTCAATTTAGACTTTACCACACAATATTTATAATCAATTTATAAGTAGATGTTATGTTAATGACTACTTTTATTAACTCTAGTTCTATTAACTTTTTTTTTTTTGAGACAGAGTCTTACTCTGTTCCCTGGGCTAGAGTGAATGCCATGGCGTCAGCCTAGCTCACAGCAACCTCAAACTCCTGGGCTCAAGTGATCCTTCTGCCTCAGCCTCCCCAGTAGCTGGGACTACAGGCATGCGCCACCATGCCCGGCTTTTTCCTATTTTTTGTAGAGATGGGGTCTCGCTCTTGCTCCGGCTGGTCTGGAACTCGAGACCTCAAGCAATCCTCCCACCTTGGCCACCCAGAGTGCTAGGATTACAGGCGTGAGCCACCCCAACTCAGTCCCATTTAATTTTTTCTGTTGCACAGGCTGGCCTCCAACTCCTGGGCTCAAGAAGCAATCCTTCTGCCTCAGCCTCCCAAGTAGCTGAGACTATAGGAGTGAGTCCCCAGCTTTGATTTTATTTTTTAATCTTGGAGAATTGTCTGCATGCTGGTTAGCCTTCTCAAAGCCTTTTTTGAAACATTGCAGGTTTCAAATAAATGAGTCCCACACTAATATAAAATGTGTTCTGTATTCCCTTCCTCTCTGTCCTCCTGGGTCCAGACCCTTGAAGTCTCTCAACTTACCCTATCTCTGAGGATCTGCATCGATCATAGACATTCCTCCCTGTGGCATGCCCTGGAAATGCCCTTAGGCTGCACACAAATTTACCCCATCCCCCCACCCCAGTGAAGGAGGAGGGCCCCTGATTGCAGGTTTGTTGAAGGAGCTGCTGCCACTCAGCTGCCACTCAGCTCCGCCCAGCATCCTACCTCACTCAGGCCCTGTGAATGTGAGGCCTGCAGGGAGTGTAGATGTGTCCTTGTTTGATCTTTTCTTTGAACTTAACCCTTAGAAGCTCAGAACTCATAAAACATCTAGGCCGCCAGGGATCTTGCTGTTCATCTGATCCAACCCCCTCAATTTTCATTATGCTGGGAAAGCAGAGCCCGTGAGAAGGAGTGCATCACCCAAGGTCACATAGTATGTGAGAATCCAGAGCTGATGGTGGCTCCCAGCAGGGTCTGGGCCACCAAACCCTGAGCTGATGGCCTCTTCTCCCTGGCCTTGCCCCAGCCATACCTGTTACCCAGCCTGGCATCTGGTCTGGAGCCCTGACTGACCAGTTTCAAGCCCCACTCCAACCCCCACAGACCTTACCTTTGGACAGCTCACACTCTACTCGAGGAAACAGAATAAGAATCCTAACAACCTCACGTACTTGCTGAGAACTTGCTATAATATATGCCAGGCACTGTGCTAAAGCCCTGCACAGTAACTATCAACTCGTTTAATTTAATCTTCACAAAACCCTGATGTGGATATAATTATATATATATATATATATATATATATATATATATTTTTTTTTTTTTTTTTTTTTTTTTGAGACAGAGTCTTGCTCTGTTGCCTGGGCTAGAGTGCCGTGGCATCAGCCTAGCTCACAGCAACCTCAAACTCCTGGGCTCAAGCGATCCTCCTGCCTCACCCTCCTGAGTAGCTGGGACTACAGGCATGCGCCACCATGCCTGGCTAATTTTGTCTATTTTTAGTGGTCTGGCTAATTTCTTTTTATTTTTAGTAGAGACAGGGTCTCACTCTTGCTCAGGCTGGTCTCGAACTCCTGACCTCAAGCAATCCTCCCGCCTCAGCCTCCCAGAGTACTAGGATTACAGGCGTGAGCCACCACACCCGGCTTGGATATAATTATACTGCATGGATGT
>CAUYPO010125136.1:0-13586 GCA_963574435.1 Cheirogaleus major
CCACCCCCGCCCTCGCCTGCCCCATCCCCGCCCCATCCCCCCACCTCCCCCCCAGCTTCCCGGCCCCCCCCCCGCCACCCCCTGCCCCAGCCCTGCCACAGCCTGCCCCAGCCTGCCCCAGCCCCGCCCCAGCCCCCCCCCCAGCCTGCCTGTGGGGGCACAGAAGGCTCAACAGTGAGGTCAGCAACAGGATCGAGATGGAACTTCGGATCATCCTTGAGAATGGGATGATGGCCTGGAAATTATCCCAGGTCCAGAGATATACTGTCCTAAGGTGGGATCCTCTGGAGGCAGACCCTGAAATGAGGATGTGAGTGCAAGTAGGTTATTTGGAAGAGGATGGAAACACTGAAACTGTGCACTTGTGTTTAGCATAATATAGATGTGAGTGGTTACAGATAGAAATGTTTAAGATAGGTGAATACACACAGGCTCATACAGGTGCACACACAGGCTAGTACAGGTGCACACACAGGCTCATACAGGTGCACACACACAGGCTAATTCAGGTGCACACACACAGGCGAGTACAGGTGCACACACACACACGCTAGTACAGGTGCACACACAGTGGCTAATACAGGTGCACACACTGATTAGTACAGGTACACATACACAAGCTAGTACAGGTGCACACACACAAGCTAATACAGGTGCACATACACAAGCTAGTACAGGTACACACACACAAGCTAGTACAGGTGCACACACACTGGTTAGTACAGGTGTACACACACAAGCTAGTGCAGGTGCACACACACAGGCTAGTACAGGTGTACACACGCAGGCTCATACAGGTGCACACACACAGGCTTGTACAGGTGCACACACACTGGTTAGTACAGGTATACACACAGGCTCATTCAGGTGTACACACACAGGCTCATACAGGTGCACACAGGCTAGTACAGGTGCACACACACAGGTTAGTACAGGTGCACACGCACTAGTAAGTTAGTACAGGTATATACACAGGCTCATACAGGTGTACACACACAAGTTAGTACAGGTGCACACAGGCTCATACAGGTGCACACACACTGGTTAGTATAGGTATACACACAAGCTCATACAGGTGTACACACACAGGCTCATACAGGTGCACACAGGCTAGTACAGGTGCAAACACTGGTAAGTTAGTACAGGTATAAACACAGGCTCATACAGGTGTAGACACACAAGTTAGTATAGGTGCACACAGGCTAGTACAGGTGCACACACAGGCTCGTACAGATGCACACACACAGGCTAGTACGGGTGTGTATACAAAGGCCAGTATGGGTGTATACGCATAGGTTAGCACACACACAAAAACCCCCTTACCTTGTCAGCTGGGGGGTCCAGAGCAATGACACCCCAGGGACAATGAGCTCAGCTCAAGCCAGTTGTTGCTTTCTAATGCCGTTCTCCAGGGGCTCTTGGAAGAAATGGCTGATTCAGAGACTGGGGCAGGGAAGGTAAAGGGTGACTCTGGAGCATCTCCTAGTGCCAGAAAGCATAGAAGTGGTAAAAAAAATCAAATTTAAAACATTAAGGAAAACCCCCAAAAACCAAACCCAGATTGGTGGGAGTCTGTCAAAAGGACGCAGGCACCAACTGACATAGCTCTTAGTAGCCAAGGCTGGAACAAGTTGAGCAAGAAAGTACAGTTTTGAGACAAATGCGGTAGGTTGAAGGAGGGGCCGGGTGAGTCGAAATCTGGGGTCCTTGGAGCATAAATCATGAACATGCTTTGCGGAGAGAAACGGAGTTAGAAAGACTAAAAGGTCAGCAAGGGATAGCTGGAGAGAGCGTGGCTTGGGTGGCCAGAGCCCCAGGCTCGGGCATCCCGGGCTTCCGTGCACAGGCCACAGAGGGAGCTTCACAGGGAAAGACCATCTACTCTGGAAAACACGGCACTTCTGCCCAGAATTACGCGTTTTCTTGAGAATTAAAATTTGCTTCCATTTTCCTTTTAAAAGACTCATTTGACATTTTCCCGAGAAGGAGGCTGTTCTTCCATCCACAGCTGTGTGCCCCACAGGGCAGAAAGGTGCCCTTTTAACCAGGAGTTGCTACGATTTGCTCTGCGGCCAGCCTGTCAGTGCCGGCGTGTGAGACAACAGCCAGGTGACACACCCCTGCTCTACACGTTGTAACGTGCGCCAGAGAACTGGGTGGTAATTAGTGTGGGAAGTCCCACAGCCACCTTGGCTAGAGCAGGTAAATAGGTCAGGTGGCCGGGGGCAGGAACGCAGGCCTCACAGGGACGCGCCTGTGGGCTGGGCAGCCGCCTCTCCCGAAGGCCAGTTTTCTGCACAGGGGCCGCGGGGTTATTGCCAACTCCTGGGAGAAAGTTGAACAGCACGAGTTTGAAACTAACATAATAAGCTTTCTACAAGGTACGAACCCAGATGTAATTTGGGTCACCTTTTCTAAATGGGTGTGCTGGTTATAGAAAATAAAGCCCAGTTATCTTCAGAAAACTTTTCCCCTTTGGAGATTTCAGAAACAGCAGGGCTGCCCCTTACCTAGAAAGGAGGAGGGATGGAGCGGCCAGGGCACCCTCCTGACAAGGGTGTGCCGGGACCCAGACGTTGGCCCTGCGCCCAGCCTGTGGAACTCACGGGGGAGGACCGTGTTCTCTTTAGCCCACGTGTGGGGCAGGCGGGGGAATTAGTGTCCTGGGGTAGCCCAGGATGCTTGCGAACTGGAGGATAAACACCAGCTTCCTGGCCCCTCGGAGAGGTGGCCCTGAGTTTGTAGTGCAGTTGAGTCCCAGCTGATGACACATTTGTTTTTAAATGAGCTGTTCATTTTATAATAAATTTGAATTTATAGAGAAGTTGCAAAGATGGTACAGAGAGTTCTCATATATCCCGCACCTGGTTTCCCTTTTGTTAACACCTTACACTAGTAGGCTACATTTGCTACAACGAATAGACCAATGTCGATGTATTAGTATCATTATTAACCAAAATCCACACTTAATTCAGGTTTCCTTCATTTTTACCAATGTCTTTGTGTCTCGGGAGCCCACCCAGGAAAGCGTATTGGTTACTGTGGCTCCCTTAGGCTCCTCTAGTCTTAGACGGTTTCTCAGACTCTTTTGTTCTTGATGACTTTGACAGTTTTGAGCAGTACTGGTCAGGTATTTTTTTTAGAATGCCCTGTAATTTGGGCCTGTCTGATATTTTGGTTTTCTTGGGATTGGACTGGGGTTGTGGGTTTTGGAAGGAAGATCACAGAAATAAAATGCAATTCTCATCACATTATACCAGTGCACCTGTTATCAACCTGACTTACCACTGTGCGTCTTCACCTCGATCCTGGCGGAGGTAGCGCTTTCCAGGGTTTGACACTGGGAATTATTCTCCCTCCACTTTCTACGCCTTTGGGAGCAAATCCTTGTGCATGGCTCACACCCAAGGGGTGCAGGGCTTGGTTCCACCTCCTTGAGAATGGAATGTTTATATATATATATATATTTTTTTTTCTTAAATCTTCTGTGCAGATTTACCTCTTCTCTCTATTTATGTATTTATTTATTCCATCGTTAATTTATGCTTAGTTATTTTGTAGAAATTGACAGACCGATTTTGAAACTTGTATGGAAAGTGAAAGACCAAGAATAGCCAACATAATAGTGAAAAATAATGAAGGTGGGGGCTGACAGCACCACACTGCAAAACGTACAGAGCTGCAGTCTTCAGGACAGAGGAGAATTGATGGAAGGGTAGATGTGCAGAGCGATGGATCCGAACAGAGAGCCCAGAAGCAGTCCCACACAAATGTAGTCAACTGGTCTTTGACAAAGGAGCAAAAGCAATTTAATAGAGAGCAGATAAGATTTTCAACAGTTGGTGCTGGAACAATGAAACGCGGGATGTACATATGCAGGAAAAAAAGGGAATCCAGACACAGACCTTAAATCTTTCACAAAAGCTAACTCAAAATGTATGAATTACTATAAAAATTATAGAAGAAAACATAGGAGAAAATCTAGGTGTGAATTTGGCAATGTGTTTTTGTTACAGCACCAATAAAGCATAATTCATGAAAAAATTTATATATTATACTATACTAAAATTAAAAACGTCTAACTCTATAAAAGCCACAGTTAAGATAATGAAAAAACAAGCTACAGATGGGGATAAATATTGGCAAACCACATATCTGATAAAGAACTTGTATCCAAAATATGCAGGAACTCTTAAAACTCAGTGATAAGAACACAACCCAATTAAAAGTAGACAAAACAGCATCATAGACACTTCACTTAGATATATAGATAGTGAATACACATATAAAAAGGTTCTCAACACCATCTTTCATCAGAAAATTACAAATTAAAACGAGTTACCATTACACACCTATTAGAATGACTAAGATCCCAAACACTAACAACAAATGCTAACGAGGCTACAGGGCAGTAGGTGAAGCAAATTCACTGCTCTGGGGACTGCCACATGGTGCAGCTACTTTGGAAGGCAGTTTGGTAGTTTCTTATGGAGCCAGAGATAGTCTTACCGTATGATCCAGCAACTGTACGTCTAGATATTTACTTAATTGATTTGAAATCTTATGTCCATACAAAAACCTGGCCATGAATGTTTTTAGTGGCTTTATGCATAGTCCATCAAACTTGGAGGTAACCAAGGTGTCCTTCAGTAGATGGGTAGATAAACAAACTGTGGGATAGCCATACAATGGCAGACTAGTCAATTAAAACAAATTAGCTATCAAGGCAGAAAAAAAATTGGAAGAACCTTAAATTCAAATGTGTAGTGAAAGAAGCCAGTCTGAAAAGGCCACATAGCATATGATGCCAAGTATATGATGTTCTGAGAAAAGGGGAAACTATATTGATAGTAAATTTGTCGGTGGTTTCCATGTGTTCAAGAGGACAGGAGTGGTGGTAGGTCGAGGACAACTATGTTCTGTGTGATGCTGTAATGCTGGATACATACCATTATGGATTTTTTAAAACTCATAGGACCTAACAGAACAAACAGTGAACCTTAAAATACAAATGTTTTACGGGTCATTAGAGGGGTTGGATATCCCAGGTAGGACCACTGTGAGAACTCAATCTGTGTTACACCCGTTCGAAACAACCGGTGGGGAACGGCGTTGACCTAAGTCACTGCAGGCTGTAAGACCAAAGGTGGAGGATTTGCACGTGAGCGCTGACTCTAGCTGATGAGGTTATTTTCCATGGAGAACGGTGATGACTCTGATACCACTCTCCGTGGACACTGGAATCGAGCAATTAGCTGGAGGACTGTGGGAAGAGGGGGGAGCCAGGTTGCTCACTGCTGGAATGGAGATTACAGACAAGCAACGGGCCTAGAAGCATCCACATGATAATGGGTTAGAGTTAGAGATCTCAGTGTGAACTCATGTTTGGCTTTATATAGATACAGGTGAATGCACTTAAAATGTTTACGGCCGTGTGTATGTACGCGAGTCCGCGTGCACGCTTGCTTCGTCAGCTCAGAGGGCCTGGGGACAATGGCAGCTCAGAAGCAGTGAGCACACCTGGTACCCACGTCTGGATTCCTGATACCATCTCCAATAAAAGTAACCAGGGCTCCTTTTAAACGGCTCACTGTGGGGCTGAAGCAGGTAATCTACAAGATGGGGCCTGGGACATCTCGTAGTGTCAGAAAGTAGGGATGTGCCCAGAGCAGACAGATCAACCACAAGACAACACACACATTGACAGGGGTGTGTCAAATAGCGTAGGATTAACAAAAAAAAAACTCCTAATGGCCAAAGCTGGACTAAAGTGGTCAAAAAAATAACTAAAAATGTATTGGATTATAACCAAACTTATAAAATAAATGCCCATGAATCCATTTTCATATAAATTAAATTAATGGTTGAATAAGTAAATGAATACATAAAGACAAATCTCCCGTGAAGAAGAATTTCAGATAATTCACATAGACATGCTGCCCCCGTGAGTGGGAGCGTAACTCCCCCTCTGTAGGTGTCAGCTCGCAGGGACGTCCTTCCAGAGTGTACCGCGCAGAAAGAGGAGAAAAGTAGCTTCACAGTAGAGAAACCCCACAGTCACTGCCTCAGCCGGGTGACCACGGCCGACAGAGACAGTGGGGAGCCTGCGGGTCCTGTCTCCCCTGGGTGCTGTGATGGGGACCACGTGCACCTTCCCTCTGTGATCTCCCTCCCGATCCCACAGCTCTGGTCTCACTGAGAGAAGACGGCAGACAAATCCCAACACGGGCGCATCCTGCAAAATGCCTGACCAGAAGTTCTCAAACCTTTCGAGGTCATCAAAACCAGGGAAAGTTAGAGAAACTGTCACAGCCATGGGGAGCCTCAGGGGACATGAGGACTAAGTGCCATGTGGCATTCTGGATGGGAACCAGCAACAGAAAAAGGGCCATCAGGTGAAAACTAAAGAAATCTAAAAACAGTATATATTTCAGTCAACGATGTATCAGTCCTGGTCATTACTTGTGACAGATGTACCATACCCATGCAAAAAGTTAATAATACAAAAAATGGGATGTGGGGTACAGGGGAACTTTCTGTTCTATCTTCTGAATTTTTCTGTACATCTAAAACTGTCTTAAAAATAAAGGCTGTTATATATTTTTTAAAAGGGGTTCTCAATTTGAAATAGTTAAGGTAGGCATTGCTGAAATGCCGGGTAGATTTTTTGATACATGTAGATTTTGGTGATTCTTCGCGTATCTAGCGATACTGAATGGCCGCGAACATGCCACACCCTACTCCCAGCCCTGAGATTGGAACAGGGAACAGTGGGGCAGGTCCCCACTGCACTCAGGATCTCTCCTTGTGCCTCTGCTCTGACCTGTCGTGTGACGTGCAGGTTATCCTGCCGGGTGCTTGTGCTACGTTTGTCTCACCCTGCCCTACTACGCAGAACTCACAGTGGCAACCCCAGTGGGGCATGTTCAGCTCCACAGCCCCAAAGCCTGGGGCAGGGCCTGGCAAAAGAGCATGCACTTAATTAATAAATTCCTTCTTTCATTTACCAAATTATTATTAAACCTCCATTCTGTGTCTAGCCCTGTGCTAGGAAAGGACGCATGACCAGAGCATGTTGAAGATAGACACAAATCCCCAGCGTATGGGGCAACATGCAAATATTTGGCACCACCCATGGGCAAGGATGATGACCAGCAAGAGTTATAGAGAACAAGTGCTTTGTAACGATTCAAATGCAGGTGGTTCCCATGGAAGGAGAATTAGGTATTCAGTATGTGCCATGCCCCCAAACGTAGTGAATTATTTGGAAAATTACTCTGTTATAAATAACGTGTCCTAATAAGAAGAAAGACTGCACTAAATTATTAACAATGCTCATAGACGTAGGGATGGGGAGGAGGAAAAATCCCCACAAATTAACTTTTCCTGCTCTTCTCCTCAAGAAAGGGCCGCAGCTCAAAGGGAAGAAGTGGGATGGGGGAAGTTTTGCTCCAGTGCAGTCCTCACCCGGCCACATTCCACGTTAATTAGCCCACGTGGCTCCGTTTTGTGATTGACCTGTATACCAGAAAGGATTTTGTCTTCAATGTGTGTGCAGATAACTTGCTCTTTTTCCACATTCAATGCATATTTATTGGACCATATGCCGGTGCTGCTCTGGGGTGGTGGTGCGTGGGTGACATCGTCCTTGCCTTCATGCAGACTGCAGTCTTCTGGGGAGGATGGAAAAGGAACAAATAGGCACATAAATGGGTATTTAAAATAGTTATATATGTTGCTAATGATATCAGGCATCAACCTGTGACCATTAACTTAGTATCTTTGGCTAAACTCCTTCTCTGTTTGAGCATTTTCCCTTCCCTGGCTTGTCACTCCCTGTCCCCGGTCGATCCTTAAACCTCATCCCCATCCGCTCTTCTCCCTGGTCACTGGGATCCAGCTCTGCCTCGACCTCCCCTCAGTCCAGAGTGCTCCCCGTGGCCTCACCACCCACTGCAGTCTCCGTTATAATAATTTGCTCCGCCTGGAATCACCATCACACCCCAGCCAGGTCCTTCTCACCCTTTTGGCTTTGGCTTAAATGACACCTCTTTGGTGAAGCCTTCTCTGAAAACCCGCATCCAGGCTTAAACTCCCCTTTACTCTGGAGGTGAAAGATCCAGGCTTCTGGGCACCCCGCCGTCCGCCCCAGCGCCGAGTTGAGTACACGCGTGTGGCTATAACACTGAGGCGTGTCCGGATGTATTCAAACTATTGTGTGAAATAATTCTTTGCAGCAGCCTCTGTAGGGTCTCCACTGTCAAAGAAGCCTGTGCATGGCACCGAGTTGGGGCCAGAAAATGGTGTCTGGAGGGTGGGTCAGAACTCAGGCAGGGCCGGGGCGGATGGCAGGACCCAGTCTGTGGTTTATACCATCAGCCAGGATGGGGCTGGCTTTGTGAAGCTGCAGCCAGAGGGCAACGCTCAGTTTCAAGCACACGCTCAATGACAGGGGCCATCCTGTTACCCCCTCTGAACTCCCAGCAGCAGCATACAGTTCAGCACCTCGGAAAGCTCCCAGGAAGCCAACAGCCTGGACAGCTCCGAAAGGAGTTTTCACTCCACTTCTAAAGGAGTAGCATCCATGTTGGGGATGAAGCGCAGACCCCAGGAGCCCCAATCACAGCCCACTATGAGTGCTCAGTTTCTGACGCAGCCAGAATAATGTATTCATTCCCTTGCTTCACATTCTTCGAGAGCCTGTTAATGGGCTGGGGACACTCTTGCATGAGGCGGATTCCAGAGGATGCCTGCACCTGCAGAGCTGGTGCGGTGGATTCCCCTGCTTGCCACCCTGCTTTACCGTGGGAGGGGCCTCTGGGAGACAGGCCACCTCCCAGCCCCACCACCCACAAGCCCTGTGGCCTTGCCACAGGATATAAAAGTAATAAAGACATTGACAAGTTAAAAAATAAATGGCTCCTCCAGATTCAGTCTCATCAACATCTAACCTGTTGCATTGTTCAAAGAACAATTATTAACGCCCACAGAGGATCTGGCATAGGGCTTGGCACCTAGACGTCACCCAGCAAGTGTTGAGTCTGAGAACTAGGGAAGGGGCAGTGGCTTCCCAAACCCTCCAGCCCGTCTTGTCGGAACTACAATGTATGTCACATCTCTGGGAACTGCACAAAAGGGAAGTATTATTTTGATTTCATTTCATGAGTAGTGCCCACAGAATGTATCTTCCTCCAAAAAACAGAAACAAAACCCCCATTGTTTTCTAACCTGCTGCACTGAATTCAGTACAGCCCCTACCTGGGAAGTGGCAGGTCAAGCTGGTCTGGCTTCTCGAACACCATGTAATTAATATACAAAGCCCATCACACAGCCCTGCCTTCCTAGGGCTCTGTCCATCTTGTACAGCAGAAGGCTGGCAGCTTCCCTGCGGCAGGACCCTTGGAGGTGCTCCCGACAGCGGTTTTTCCACCTTCCTCCCCTGTCAGCAGTAAGAGCTGTCTGTACAAAGCCACCGGTCCCTCTCCTTTCATGTTCCTGTCACTGGAGTTTGCATGGGGGCTGCTGTGAAGTACACTAATTGTTTCCAGGAATAAGTGATGTTGCCTGAGAAAGCTAAAAACCCCACCATGTCCCCACTGAGAACACTTGTGGCTCATTCCCTTTAAAATATGTAAATATGTCACTGCCTCTCTGTGGAATGCACAGCCTGGAGCTCTCTGGGCTGATTGCTCAGATTTGAGGACTTTCTGACAGTTTGAGCACTGGGAACAATGAGAGAGAGAAAGTTGGGGGTGGGGAGAGGGAAGGAGGCAGAGCAGAGAGAGAGAGAGAGAGAGAGAGAGAGAGAGAGAGGGAGGGAGAAGCAGCACAGAGCATCACATTTCTCTTCCTTAAAAGAGACACCAAAGTTGACAGAACTATCCTTTTATTTCCATATTAGGATCTCCAGAGCATTTTTATTTAGGTAGCAATCTTTTAGAAAAGATACCATTTCGGCAAAACACACAAACACCTAATTCACTGGGGTGATATTTGCCATGGCAATTTTTAGATAAAGAGCTATTTTGTAGCATTTTGTGAACAAGGCATTTTTAATAGTTGTAGGCTGATCTTCTCTTGGTGGAAACATTTCTATGGCTCCCGGCAGAATTCCTGAGCTTTCATCTCTACTTTCTGTAGAACTCTGAGACCAGGACTCATCCAAAGAAGGGAGGTCCTTGGTGGTGGTGGCCAAATCATTTTGGGGATCTGAATTTCCTGAGCCAGGTGGCCTGTTTTGAAGGGCACAGGTGTGGGATGGCAAGTCCAGGTGGGACCTGGAGGAGGAGTTTCTCCAGTCTCCCTCTGCCCTCAGCCGCCTGCCTAGGCTGTTCCTTCTGCAACTCCTCTGCCTGCCTTCTCAACCGCGCCTCGCTCAGGTGTTCAGAAATGGGGCAGACACTTCCTCAGGCTGCATTGTCCACGGCTGACAATGAGATGTTGCCTTTCCTAGTTTAGGACAGTTAAGCAAACATTGCAATCTCATTTCCTATGTTGTTATATATCTAGCAAATTTCCAGTCTCTGGCCTTTGGTGTTTGTTTAGAATGTGAGCTTCACAAAATGTAAGACTGCCTGTTTCATTCACTGCAAACCCGTGTCTAGCAGTGCCTGGCACACAGCTTCTCAGAGTGGACTCATTTGGTGAATAGATAAATGAATGAGTGAATGTGACAATTCAATTTTTTAATATATCCATAGTAGTTTAATAGGTAACTTTTATAATGCACATTTCCTTTAACAACACCATGCTTATTTTTCTAGTTCACTGGAGTGTTGTAAGCTACTCTACTCTCTTCTACACCCCTGGGTAATAGGCAGTGCTTTAAATATCTTTACATGACTTTCTCAGTGAACATGCATTCGGATATAAAACAGATACACATAATGGGGTTTTATTGATTGTTTTTACATGAATATTATCTTACTCATGTCTACAACCTGCTTTTCATACTCAACAAGTCTATCAATGGCAGCTCTCTAATCTAAGAATTATAGGACTAACTCATTGTAATAGCTGTGTGATATCTCATGATATGTTTTAAACCATTCTTTTAAGTTGTTTCCAATTCTTTGATCACTATAAATAAATCTGTGATACACATCTCATGTATTATAATTTTTATGATGTTTTCATACCTATAAGGTAAATAGAAATCAGGATCCTTGGCTATAGGGGGTGTGATTTTTTAAACCGAAACTTAAATGGATGTCATACGATTCCTTTACATAAAAGACAAAAGATGACGAATGCCAGTGGGGATGTGGAAGAAGGAGAACTTTTATACGCTGTTGGTGGGAATGTAAATTAGTATGTTAGAACAGTATGGAGGTTGCTCAGGAAATGAAGAATAGAACTACCACATGATCCAACGATCCCACTGCAGGGCATACATCCAAAGGAAATGGGATCTGTATGTCAAAGAGATGCCCGCACTCCCGTGTTCGTTGCAGCACTGTTCACCATGCCAAGATGCAGAATTAACCTGAGCTCCATCAGCAGATGCACGGACACAGAAAACGCGGCGTATCCACATGGGCGAACCTGGAGAAATAGGCCGAGCACAGGAGGACAGCTCCCGCTCGCTCGCACTCACACGCTGAATCTGAAAAAATCGATCTCATAGAAGTAGCGAGTAGAACAGTGGTTACCAGACCCTGAAGAAGGCCGTGGAGAGGGCGGTTCGGAGAGGCTGATTGACAGGAGCAAGGTTACAGTCGGACAGGAGGAATGAGTCCTGTTGTTCCAGTGCACAGTAGGGTGACGCTGGATGCCAGGAATGTGCTGTGTATTTCGAAATAGCCAGAAGAGAGAACTGAACGTTGCATCACAAAGAAATGATGAATGTGTGAGGCGATGGGTATGTCGATGACCTTGGTCTGATCATGACACAATGTACACACACACTGAAGCATCACAGTCTACCCTGTAAATATGCACAGTTATATGTGTCAATTAAAAACGAAATAAAACTTTAATTCAAAGATACTAATGGTAGTCTGTCAGGCTGTAGGGAAAGGGCAGTAGTCAGCATCTTGAGTCCCCGTGAAGAGCTGAATAGCCCTGTACAGGCAACTGCATAGGCAGATAGGAAAGGCAGGATAAATGCATTTTTGAACTCTTTTCTTCTCCCGTCTGATTTGAAAGACAACTGAAAAAAGTAAAAAATGATACAACTGTGTTGATGGGGTTATAATGTGTGAAGATGTAGCTTGTGTGGCAGCCGTAGCACAGAGGAATGGAAAGAGAACAGAGCTACGCTGGGGCAAAGTTTCTGTGCACAATTGAAATGAGCCTGGCATTAATGCAGACTAGATTGCGTTAAGTTGCTGATCATAACCCCCAAGGAAACTATTAAAAAAATAAGTCAAAAATGCAGTTGAAGAAACAATGAGGGGATTAAAACACTACGCTAGGAAATATCTATTCGCTCTAAAGAAGGCAGCGATGAAGCAACAATGGAATAAAAATAGACGTAAGACAAATAGAACACAAACAGCAAAATGGCAGGTGTGAGTTCTACTCTATCAGTAATTGCTTTAAATTTCAATGAATCAAACACTCTAATCCAAATAAAAAGGCAGAATGGCTAAAGTGGATAAGAAATATGATCCAATATACTCTGTCCACAAGAGACACTTTAGATTCAAAGAGATTAAAATGTTGAAAGTAAAAGGATGGAAAATTATATAATATGCAAACAGTGATCCAAAGAGGGCAAGAATGGCTATGCTAATATCAAGAAAAAATTGCTACTGCAGGCAAAGCGGTACATTTAAGATGCTAAAAGCGTCGATCCGTTGGAAAGACATAGTGATTATAAACGATATCCACCTGACCGTAGAGTCCCAAAATGCATAATGGACGGACAGAACTGAAGCAGAAATAGCTCAACAGAGCTGAGACTCTAACGCCCCACTTTCGATGATGGACAGACCACATGGACAGAAGGACAGCATGGGAATAGAAAACTTGACCAGCGCTGTGAATTGGCGAGACGCGACGTAAGTCCACGAGCACTCTGCCCGGCCACAGCAGGAAGCACGTCCTGTCCAAGCACCATGGCGCCCTCCACAGGATAAGCCGTATGGGAGGTCATACGGCAAGATTTAGTAAACTTGAAAGCACTGAGATCATTCAAAGTAGGTCCTCTGCCTAGTACTCTGGGAGGCCGAGGCGGGAGGATTGTTTGAGCCCAGGAGTTCGAGACCAGCCTGAGTAAGAGCAAGACCCCGTTTCTACTAAAAATAGAAAGAAATTAGCCCGACAACTAAAAATATATATAGAAAAAATTAGCCAGGCATGGTGGCGCATGCCTGTAGTCCCAGCTACTTGGGAGGCTGAGGCGGGAGGATTGCTTGAGCCCAGGACTTTGAGGTTGCCGTGAGCGAGGCTGATGCCAGGGCACCAGCCCGGGAAACAGAGTGAGACTCTGTCTCCAAAAAAAAAAAAAAAAACAACAAAGTAGGTCCTCTGACCACAATGGGTTTGAAGTAGCAGTCAGCGACAAAAAGAAATCTGGGAAATTACCAACATGTGGAAATTAAACAATACACTTGTATATAATCAATGGATAAAAGAGGAAA
>CAUYPO010125137.1:0-26505 GCA_963574435.1 Cheirogaleus major
AAAACAAGAAGTGTCAAAGTGAAATGTCAGAGACATCAACTGTCAAACTTAGTAAAGAAATAGGACATTTCATACTTAATAACCAAATACAAAGGTGGAATGGGGGTGGAGAGATCTTCCTAAACAGAAGGCAATGAATTAGTATCTATTATGTGTAAAGAGTTTCCACAATTCAATAAGGAAATATAGACTGGTAAAGTCTTTTTGGAAAGCAATTTAGCATCTACCGAAATCTAAATGTACACTTAAAAATACTTCCTATGGAACTATTTATATAGATATGCATGTGCACAAAGACATACATATAACAAAAAGCATTAAGGCTTTAGTTTTCGTTGTTCAAAATCAGAAATAACATAAATGACCATGAATAATTGAAGTACTACCATTCAATGTAATAATTCATGACTTAAAAAAAATGAGGTGCCACTCTACTGATATGGAAAACAATACATAATGATCAGATTTTTTATTTTAAAATCAATGTAAAAACTATAAAATACACAATAAGTACTTATTTCTAATTCAATGAATAAAACTGTTAATAGTGAGTAGATACCACTAAGGAATGGGACTAGCAAGTACTTTTCACTTTTTACACTAATTTTCTTTTTGGAGACAAGTTCTTACGCTGTTGCCCAGGCTGGAGTGCAGTGGCATGATGATAGCTCACTGCGGCCTCTAATTCCTGGGGGCTCAAGGGAATTCCTGCCACCTTAGTCTCTTCAGTACCTGGGACTACAGGGATGCACCACATCGCCCGACTAATTTAAAAAATTTTTTAGACACAGGGGTCTCACTATGTCGCCCAGGCTGGTCTTGAACTCCCGGTCTCAAGCAATCCTCCCACTTCAGCCTCCCAAAGCCCTAGGATTACAGGTACAAGCCAACCACACCTGGCTCTTACTCTAAAAATTTAGTGAACTTGTTTGAACCTTTTATAATAAGCATGACTGCTTTTAGAATTTAATTTCCCAAAATAAGGGGAAAAAATCCCCTACTCTTCTAGTCTGTTATGATGGCTATCTCGGCTGGCTGAAAGTAAGGTGTTTTTTGTCTTAAAAGTTTTCTCTACTTTCCAAATTTTCTATGACGAATATGCATACTTCTTAAATCTGAGAACCTGTATTCCAAAAATCTGTATTTTATTTCAGTAGTGAAACTACTTTATTTTTTTCTCCTGAAAAATTCCAGGGCAGACTATTAACTAATGTTTATTAAGTATTGCACTTGCTAAGTACTTTACCTGCATTCTCTCTCATTTGATCTAAACAGCCCTACATAATTAGTATTATTGTTATTATTATCCCTATCTTACAGATGAGAAAACCAAATTTTGAAAAGTCTTGTATCTTGCCCAGGGTAAATGAGAAAAGCCAGAACTCAAACCTAGGACTTCAGCTCCTAACCATCTGGGATACAAGCAATAAGTACTAAGGTACCTCAGAGATAACAGGCTAGACCTCTGAAAACCTGAATGCATTTTCAGACTGACTGCTTTTAACCAGGCTGATGATCCTAAGAAGTGAAGAAGTAATAAAACTCAATTCTCATCACAGCAGAAAACAAGCAGTATTTCTTGAGGGCAATGGGGCTATTTTATCCTTTACTTTTTTGCTGCAACAAGGCACAAGAAGGATAAAGGAAGAACTCTGAGGCACAATTTGCAAGTAACTTAACACCTTCCCTCTAATTACTCTGAAAATAGTTAACCCTCTAGTAACTGGAAGGGCTTGTAAGAACAAACTGATCAAAACCCTGAAGACAACCCAGTTTCAAGTTTTAATCAAAAGAAAACTGAGAAAGACAAAAGAAATGTTATACTCAAATATTATTATAATAACCAATACTGACAAATTGAAGATAGAAATAATTTAACAGTACCTACTATAATTGAAAGTTTATCCATAGCAACCTGAACAAGTTCTAAGTTCTCTCTTTTAGAAAGTATAATTTAAAAGAAATACAAACTGTTAACCACACATTTACTTGGAAACCTGCCTATATCATAAAGATCAGAGAACCATAGGAACCCCTATTCATTTGTTTAGTAGATATATGCCAACTACAAATTTAGGTTACTTTATGAACTTAGGTTTCAGGGTTAGTATTAAATGTCACTAAGTCCAGGAGAATAACTCTCTCTCTGAACCATAGCAAACCACGAATCAAGGCCCTAAGAGACATCAACTACCCAGGAACTCTTCCTTAATAAAAATATCTGCTTAAAGAAAAATAGGCAGAGAAGCTGACACAGACCAATTTTCATACTCCAGCATTTCTACACCTTAATCTCCAAGAGCAATAAGATATCCATTAAAGTTAAGGACAACTGATACTACCAAATGACAGTATTGAAGCTGACTATTTTAGAGCCTGCAGGAGGGAAAGGTAACAAGGAACTATTTAGTGAAAACACAAAATACACCGAATTAGGTCAACCTCCTTCACCAAAATCTAACAGTTGGTTTAAGACCTACATATACTATACGTAAAAAACATGAAGTTCAGTTCTCATAATGTAAACGTAAATCAGTGTTCTTGGCTAATTAACAGCTAAATTTAAAAGCTGAAGATGGCAAAGTGAAAGAGTTGCCTTAAATCAATTATCTCTAACAGAACATGAAAAAGATCTTCCATATCTATATATACATATATATGAACGTGAATGTGTTTTACAAATGCCACAGAGCTTCTGGCAAAGTTGACAAGTTTTAACCTGCTTTAAAAATTACTATTCACTGCCTTCATCCCAATCTAACTTTATTGAATGTTATTCTTTTGGACAACTCTACAAAAACAAAACCCCCAGAGCAAATTCTTCTACATTTCAATATCCTGCCTACTTAATAAGAGCGGAAGAGTCAAACACAGCAGGGGAAAAAACGTGACGTGCACAACCGTGATCCAAAACACAGCTCTTCGTAATCTAATTTTAGGCCTAACCATTTTGTCTTTTTCTAAAGGTTAAAAAAGAAAACTAAGAAACCACAGATAACTTGTAAAGTAGTACTGAGATAATATCAATGGGAACTGGTTATTTATCAAGGGAGAAACAAATCACACTCACACTGTCCAGAGAATATTCCCATTAAATTTTCGATACAAGGATGGGCACAACCTCACACCAACTGACAATGACAATTATTCTGCACGCTTCGGTTCCTGGATGACTTTATCTTTAAAAAAATTGTCAAAAAGTTGAGTCCACCGACGAGTTTGTGGAAACGTTTTGTGTCTGTGTTTCAAAGAAAGCCAAACATGGTGAAAAACCAGCCTTAACTTCACCTAAGTTACCTAAATAAGCAAACAGTCACCTCCTGGCTGAAGATCAAACAAAAACTATGAGAAGGTCTGAAGTTAGTTCTGTTCTTAAGCGGTGGCCCTCAACACCCCGGAAAACTATACGTTTCTACTAATGTGGAATACGGAAAAGAGGTTACAGACTGGAGTTGATTAAAGAGTTAAAGGTACTCGAGACTGGAATGAACAGAAAGCTAGCTAGGAGAGGCTGAGAATCAGTGAAAGCAAAAACCAAGAAACGAAATCCAAGAGGTTTGGTCCAGCATTAAAGTAAACGGAGAAAAGCAAGAGGTTGAAACGCGAGGGAAGGGAAGACAGGGCAGAGCCGGTGGCGCGGCACAGTTCAGGGCAGGGCTGGGTCCAGGAAGAGTTAGACCTCACCAGTCCAGCAAGCTTCCCATTTCGGGATAAAGCCGGAGAAGAAAACAGCCCTAGGGAGCAGACAATGAGCCACCGCCCCAGGAGCCGCGGCTCCAAGCACGCAGGTGGCGGCTTCCCGGCCCTGCGCCGAGTAGGTCGGCTGTCCCGGGCCGCTCCCGCCGGGCCAGGCCGCGGAGAGAGGAGGAGGGAGACGGCCCGCGTCCCAGACGAGCGGGCCTGGGATCATACTTACCCTAGACGAGGAAAGGTCCCCGCCCCGGCGAGGCGCCTCCGTCCGAGCTCCCAGCGGGCTGCGGAGCCGCCCCGGGCAAGCGCGCGGCGCGGGGAGGAGACGGGAGGGAAGGGAAAGCGGGGCGGGAAGAGGAACCGCGCTGGAGCGCAGCCGCTGCTACCGCTAGGCCCAGCGGCAGCGGAGCCCTGCGGCCGCCAGGGAGGGAAGGCAGGGAGCCTTCGGCAATGGCGACGGCCCGGCCAGAGGGGAAGCGGAACAACCGCCGCCGCTGCGCGTGGCCACAACCCTGGGGGAGGGCGACGGCGTGGAGCGGGCGGGGGCGGGGCCAGAACACCGCCCCTCCCGCCCCAAGCCTGGAGCTCTCCGGGGCGGAGACGAGCACCTCCTCCCAATGGGCGGGCTCCCGCACGGGCTGCTGGGAGTTGTAGTTAGTGGTGGGCATTGCTTTTTTTTGGGTAGTCTTTGTATTGAGGACAGCCAGTTCCTCATTTAATACAGCATTGTCTCCAGTCAGGTTTTTGCAAACGGAAGATGCTGAGAGATGACTGTTGTTATACATATCTGCTCCAGGACATTTGTTTCTGGAAATTCATCCATTATCCATTTCGCTTTTTTACCTACAAAACTCTTACCATAATTTTGCTAAATTAAGTCCTCCTTGCAAATTAAGGCCTCCCTGTTTTAGCCACAGTTCTCAATGCATTCACTTATCTACAAATATTTGAGTGTCCAATATGTACCAAATACTTTTAGGTATCAGGGATACAAGGATGATCACTATTCACCTAGTCTTTGTAAAGCTTACAAATATGAAAACACAGTGATTTAAGTAGTGCTATGTGGTATCAGGAAAAAACTGGGCAAGAGTACTTTTGGATAGAGGGCCAGAGAAGGCCTCTTTAAGGAGGTAACATTTAAGCTAAGACTAGAAAGAAAGAGACTACAATGAGAAACGTGCAGGGGAAAGCATTATAGGCAGGAAGAGGAAAAAAGGAGATTGCTATGGTTAGTTAAGAAGGCCTGTGTAGCTGGGGCTTAGTGCAAGAAGGGAATAACATGAGAAAACACTAGAGCAGACAAGATTCAGTCATGAAGGATCTTGAAATACTATGGTAAGAAAACTGCACTTTATTTCAAGAAGCCATTAAAGCGGTTTAAACAGGGAAGTGATGTTACATGGTTTACGCTTTGCTATGTGGAGAATGGAGTACAGAAATGCAACAATAGAAGGGAAATAAACTCGAGAGGTAGTAATCATGATGGATACTAGGGAGATAGCAGTGTAAATAAAGAGAGTTGGCCATATTGTGCTTATCTCTGGATGCAGAGTAAAAACTCAATTGATATGGAGGGTATAGTAGAGAAAGGAATGAAGGAGCAATATGGCACATTATTAATCTGAAAAATGCTCCCATTATTAAACATATGTAAACACTGGATAGTTGGGCACAGTGGCTCACACCTGTAATCCCAGTGCTCTAGGATCGCCTGAGCTCAGGAGTTAGCGACCAGCCTAAGCAAGAGTGAGACCCTATCTCTACTAAAAATAAAAAAGATTAGCTGGGCGTGGTAGTGCATGCCTGTAGACCCAGCTACTCAGGAGGCTGAGACAGGAAGATTGCTTGAGCCCAGGAGTTTAAGGTTGCTGTGAGTTATGATGATGCCACTGCCCTCTAGCCCAAGTGACAGAGCTAGACCCTGTCTCAAAAAAAAAAAAAAAAAAAAAAAGAACTACTAGATAAAATAGGACATCCTTTCAAAGGCATAACTAAGCTTGCAAGCACGAAAACAGAATGCCTCTGGTAGTCTTCCAAACTCCACCATCAACCCAAAGAAGCAGCAGAAAACAAGAGTGGCAAGCAGGGCAGTGAAGCCATAATTGCTTTGAGGGCACCTACTTATCTCAGAAATCTCTAGGGTTTTAATGGCTGCACAGGAGAGAGGAGACTGAAGACAAGGCCTTGGGCCTATAAAAGAAGTTGGGACTGTGATCCTGCATAGGACAGGAAACTCAAATGGCTATACATTCCCAAGACTAGGAAAAAAAAATCCCCTGGAGTAGCCCAAGGAGACATACAGAACATTTGCCTGCTCTAGCCTGGACTTGGTGTGGAGGGGAAAAAATATTTCCCTTTAGAATTAATAACCACAAATTTTCCCTCAGAAGGGTTTGAAAGTTCAAATTTGTCAAGAAAGTGGTTCTACTTTCTTGGTAGTACTTGGGGGCCTGGAAGAAACAAATACAAATCCTCACTGCACAGGTGCACCCTTAACCCAGCTCTCAAAGGATTACACAGATAAGCAGAATTCCCAAAGCCCAACATGAGCACTCAAAATATAATTGTAATACATTACCTGAGGAAATAAGGCACCATGAAGTCAACGGAAACTACAAAGAAAATAATGGAGCCCACATGGACTTTAGATATTGGAATTACTGGTTACAGAAAATACGTTTATTTAAACGATTAAAGAAGTCAGGAGCTAGAAAACAAGATACTATTTTTTTTTAATGACTGAGCATGGTGGCTCATGCCTATAATCCCAGTACTTTGGGAGGCTGAGGCAGGAGGATCCTGTTAGGCCAGGAGTTCAAGACCAGGCAGAGCGAGACCCCATCTCTACAAAAAATAGAAAAAGTAGCTGGGTGGGTGGCATGCACCTACAGTCCTAGCTATTTGGGAGGCTGAGGCGGAAGGATCACTTGAGCCCAGGAGTTTGAGGCTGCAGTAAGCTATGATGTTGCCACTGTACCCCAGCCTGGGTTTTAAAAGGAATAATCAATTTTGATATTAATAATTTCCTAGCTGTTCTACTTTAATGATTTTCTTTGAAACTCTGGAAAAGTAGCTTTAACATTCTTATGAAATTTACATTTAAATAAAATTGATCTTCATCCAAATTATTTTATTCTTATTTATAATGGTGGTTTCAATTTTTAGCTTAAATTGAAAGTTTTCTATTCACAAAATAGGAATAATTTGTTTCCCACTAAATAAAGAACTCATTTTTCTATCCCAAATGAAGACAAAATCAACTTCTCACAAAATATATATTAATTCAACAGAATTAAGTTTCCTCTATTGCCACTTGATGCTTGAGGATTATCAAGGGTCTACGCAACAGAGCACTAAATTTTGGAATTAGCTGAGAATGATCCAAAATTTCCTCTGGTAAACATAATTTCAGCCATAAATGAAGACAAAAGACAAAGGTAATAAGTAAATTCTAAAAGAATACCTGTAGTCACAAATGACTAGGTCTTATTTAGATTTATAGAAAGCACTTAACTGCATAAAATTTATAGGGAAAAATGGCCATATTTGAAAACAGCTACAAGGATCAAAGTAGAACACAGAATTGTAATGAGCAGAGTTACAGAACATACTAAAGAGGTATGTATGGTCAGTCCCACTGGAACCTGTAGAGTCACATTCTTATATACCTGTGGAGAGAAAGGGACAGAGAAGTTAGAAATATTTAAAATGCATGTCATAAGGTGAGAACACTATTTCTTTGACTTTTAATTTGATCATTTTCTTTCTTTTCTATTTTTTATTTTTAGAGACAAGATCTTGCTATGTTGCCCAGGCTGGTCTTGAACTCTTGGGCTCAAGCAATCCTCCTGCTTCAGCCTCCCCAGTAGCTGGAATTATAGGTACAAGCCACTGTGCCGGGCTCTTTCTTTTAAATATCTTTCAGCCAATGTTACACTACATTATTGTTTGAATGACTCTTTTGGATACAATATTTCATTTAATGTTACAGAATCAAACTCAATTCCCACAGTAATTCGTTAATTCTCATTTGTTCTGACTTCTCCCTTTTACATAAAGTTAAGTATATTATTATAAGATAAACTATGTCTGAGGCCAGGCCTGGTGGCTTCACGCCTGTAATCCCTGCACTTTGGGAGGCCGAGGCAAGAGGATCCTGTTAGGCCAGGAATTTGAGACCAGCCTGGGCAACACAGTGAGAACCGGCCTCTACAGAAAATTTTAAAAATTAGCCAGATGTGTCCTAGCTACTTGAGAGGATAAGGCAGAATAGCTTTAGCCCAAGAGTTTGAGGTTACAGTGAGCTATGATCACACCACTGCACTCCAGCCTGGGCAACATAGCAAGACCCTGTCGAACAGGAAAAGGGAAAGAGAAAGGGAAAGGGAAAGGGAGGAAAGAAAGGGAAGGGGAATATATAAGAAGGAAAGAAAAAAAGGAGAAAAGGAAAAGCTATATCCCTGAGGTCCCCAACCCCCAGGCCCCTGGATCCGTCCAGTCTGGGGCCTATTAGGAACCAGACTGCACAGCAAGAGGTGAGTAGTGGATTGGGGGGGGGGATGGGCGAGCGAAGAAGGGGAGCTTCATCTGTATTTATAGCCGTTCCCCACTGCTTGCATCACAATCTGAGCTCCGCCTCCTGTCAGATCTGCGGCATTAGATTCTGCATTATGGTGAGTTATATAATTATTTCATTATATATTACAATGCAATAATATAGAAATAAAGTACACAATAAATGTAATGTGCTTGAATCATCCCGAAATCATCCCTGCCCCTCGCCCTGTGGAAAAACTGTCTTCCATGAAACCAGCCCCTGGTGCCAAAGAGGTTGAGGACTGCTGCTACATCCTAACGTTACCTCTGTAATCAATATAAACATTTACTTCCTCTTACTATGTTTCAAACTAGAATATAGCATTCTAAGTTGAAGCTCTAGAGGAAAAACATTAAAACAATAATAAAACTAAGTTATCCTTTCATTCCTGTTTTGCGTTCTCTCCCCAAATAGCTTTTAAAAGTTTGTTACTCACAAATTGAACCACTGAATGTGACCTTTACCATGACTAGCAATGCAATAGTTCCCTTGTGTTCAACTTAGTTTCTATTTGGTTCTGAAGATAAAGGGGTTCAACTAGAAACTCTGGGAAAGTTTATAGTTTAAAAGTAAGTTTTAAAAACATTAAAATTTTGGTAACTTGGGAATACTTTTATTTTTGGTTTCTTCTGATATATGTAAAGAATAAATATAATACAAAATTAAAAAATTAAAAAATATATTTAAAGTGCCTAATTATGACCTCTTATTTCAAGTTACATACTTTTAAGGAAAGGTGAATTCAAAATGTTTTAATAGGGCCATTACTTATTCTGTAGCAATGCATATTACTAATTTTCTAAGTCAAGAAATCATAAATAAACACTAACATACTCTTCATTCACATAAAAAAATCAAATGCAGTTCTCCAGATATATTTTAGAGTTTGATAAAAAATGCAGGTACCATATGGCAATGGCTACATTGCATAACATATCTGCACAGTTTTCCATCTTCCAACTGTCTGTTCAAAGAAGTTCTCCAATACAAAACAGTGCTTTGTAGTAAGGCTTTACCATAAGTTGTTGTTTTCTGAGCTAGCAGGTAGATATCTAAGCAACCACAAGGAAATTACTTCAGATCGAAATATCCACAATAGTACATGTGAATAAATCTGCCTTATGGTCATCTGATTGACAGTTATGGTGTCTACTGATTTAAATTTTAAATTTATTCTATTTTTGTTGCAAACTCATTTGACTCCTTGTAAAAGTAAGTTGTAAAAATGATGACACAGATTGTGCTGTTCAACGAAGGAAAGCAGGCCTTAAAGAGAATTAGGAACAAAGAGAAACATATACAATAAACTACACCCATCAGTTAAAAGGCAGCTCATAAAAGAGGACAAAAGATAAAAAAGAGAGAGAAAGCAATACACTGTACAAAGACAGCACACCGAAGAGAGGAAAAAAGTAGACTACATAAACTAAAGAGGATAAGTAGAAAACTATACACTCCTAAGACAAAGCCAGAGCTAATGAAATATTAAATATTAATACTATACCCAATTTAATAACTGAAAACAAGCTGGGGAAATTAAAACTACTAAAATGGCCTGAAACAGCTTAGATTTATAGTAAAATAGCAATACAGCTGTCTAGAAACTTCATCATAGTTGAAATGATACTTTTGAGTTTTATTTTCCTTTTCCCACTTGTTCTATGTAATACAATGAAGTTAGTTTATTTTGTTGTTCAAAAATTAATGAAAATCTCTACATAAAAATCAAATTTTATTGATAAAGGAAAACTAGATGAACATGTCACTGTTTTCCTTTGCCATTTCACACCTTTAAAAAGCATATCAGCTATATTTATGCTCTGGACCAATGAGGCATGGGATTAACCCTAAATCTCCAGCCCCCAAATTAAGTAATTCTGTGATTTTACCCAAATAAGGAAATATTATTATCAGCAGCAGCTAAGAAACATTAAAAACAAACAAAAAACAACTTTCTATGTTAGAATATAAAATGCTAATCCATTAAATGTGGCAAAAACATAGAAGGAATTTTAAAATAAGGCAGCATGATCTAAATACAACATAAAATATTAGCTTACTGATTTATACTTCATATTGTTCCACTGGCAGATATCCCTATTCTTCAAAGCACAAGGAGCTGCCACTTCTGACTGAGCCCAGCATTTCAAAACTGGGAACTCTGAGAAAAGTGATAGAAAATGATGTTAGAAAACCTGTATTAGGACTCAAATCTAGGCTTGTATTAAATCTCAATAGGAGTCTTTTATGTTGGGATAAAAATATTCAAAAATTTTAATATATTACATATGTCATTTGGACCCATTTATCACATACTGTTATTTCAGCATCCTTTTTTAGTGAATGCCTAAGAAATTATAAAATTACAAAGGTTTTGCAGAAGTTGAACACAACTTCTTAACAAATCCCAGTACATTTAAATTAGGGGTTACTTTTTAAAAAATTTAATATAAATTTTTTGTGACATATAATATACATTCAGAAAAGTGAACACATCAGTAAGTTTCCATATGAAACAAACCCATAGAAGAGCACTCAAATCAAAACACAGAACAATACCAAAACCCCTGATGAGCTCTCAGGTGGGACACTTTTTCAAACTTTATTTAGGGTAAGTAAAAGTACTATCAATAGAAACAGAAAACTAGGTTGGATGAGCAAAGCTAATATAGCTAAACACTTTTTAATTTTCTCATCATGGTGCTCGCTTCAGCAGCACATATACTAAAATTTTCTCATCATGAAAGGTACGATGGTAGCAAATGTATTAGTAAAAACTTCCCATCCCCAGGTTTTAGTGACAGTGCTACTAACTTTTATAAATATTCTAAGTCAGCCTAAATTTGGAGACACAAAGAACCAAAATCTGAAATGGGCTTCTTAAACTAAAGAAAAAGTCTTGATTCTGAGAAGACTGCAAGGCAAAAATATAGTTTTTTAAATTTACCCCAATCCCCACATAAAAACAGAAAGAACAATTACACAGCAAAACCAAAAACTCATAGACAAAATTTGCCACAACACCAATGATAAAGTATTCCCTCGAACACCAAAATACATGCAAGTGGAAACAAAACACCAAACAAAACCACAAGTCCTGCAATACCAGAATGAAGAAACAGAAAGCAAAGGGGCAATGTGGATCAATGTTGCAAAAAAAAGCACATATTATATGCCTACTTATACGACTACTGATAAAAGAACATAGCACCACCTATAGTCTTGTAAAAGGAATCAAACCTGAATCTGATCATACCTCTGCAGTCAGCTGCCAATTTCAAGGAAATAAAGAAGTCAGAGGAACATGATCAACTGCATCATTAGTACAATCAGCAAAACCTCAACTATGAGAAACTCTACTTTCAATAGATTAGTTTTGAAGAAAGGAAAGGGATAGAGGGAAACCTGTAAATTAAGAGACTTAATGGAAATAACAGATTTTTATAAATGGAAAAGACTAAGTTAAAGTATTTAAGAATGCCCATCTTTAACAAAAGTATAAAGAAACAAGGAAGTTATTAAAAGCCAGTATAGTGAATTAGTCTTAGAGGGAAGAAGGCGGCTATGATTGGGACAGAATCCATGAAGTTGCTGTTAGAGTAGCTGGCAAAGTTCTATTTTTTTACCTTGGTGGTAGTTACAAGGGTATTTGCCTTATAATAATTCACTAAACTGTGTATTTGTATAGTTTTTCTATATCTGTGCTTTATTTTACAATCAAAAAGTTAAAAAGAAAAAAAGTAACATGCTTTTGCCATCCTTGTACTAGACTGCAGAATTGCCACCATACCCTTATTCTTATTTTCAACTCTCAGAAAAGACTTTAACCCTCACCTTGGTCACAATACATCAACAAATCTGGGTTATTGACTACGACAAAGGTTTCTCCATCTTTACTATGTGGCCGATGATAGCGGTAGTGCACAGGCAAAAAGGCTTGGAAACAATCAATGCACTGTGAATCTTGTCTAGCATAAATGAGAACTTCAGCTTCCTTGGACAAATAGTTAGGAGCTTCTATATTAAAATTTTCTGAAACCATCACTGCCTGTCAAAAAGAAAACAAATATTAATTAAAAAGAAGAAATGAATGAGGAAGATTTAAAAAACAAAAAATCAGAAGACTGCTATACAGATACACAGAAGTATCAAATTTACCTTCCTTATAAACAATCTCCATTCCCCTTCCATCCTCAATTTTAAGTAGAAAACATAGGATATCACCTGTATTTAATAAAAATTTGCTTACTAAAAAAAAACTAGGGAAATTATACTCTGGGGTGCTAAATTTCCCAATAATAAAAATTATTTCTGTGAAATTTCCTTATTAGTCTCTGTTTAAGTGACAAAACAGGTACCAAGAAAATTTTGTGAATAAATATAGCATTATTCAGTAAGTATGAAAACTATTATGACAAAAACAGTTAAACTTTTATTGAGCTAAAATGATTGGTATCATTTTGATAATTTCCTGTTCTTCAGAGAAGCAAGTGAGATGGCAGTGAGTAAGACAGAGCACTGTGGTCAGGAAGTCAAAGCGAATGTCAGCACTCTCTATATAGTGGGTATAAAAGGTTAATGGAAAAAACGGTTAATGAGTTTTTTAAAAAGTAGTATTATAAAAACCATTTTTAAATAAGTACAGTATTCTACACCAAAAGTGAAAATACATATGGCAGAAATTAGTTCTGAGTTATAAATGTGTATATTTATTATACATATGTATCCATATATACATACATATTTATGTACACACATATATGTGTATATACATAAAGGCATTATATATTCTATGTGTGCATGTATGGACATACATATACACTCACATACAACTGTCCTTTAGATTCTCTGTGCAAAGCCCTGATATACCTTAGAGAAACAACCAGCATTAACTCCTTCCCATCACAGCGAGCATCCTAATTTTCCTATGTGACAGTGACACCAAGTGCTACATTTTTTTTCACATGTTGTTCCTTTTCAGTTAATCACAGGAGTAACAGAGCTCACTGGCAAAAGTCAAGTAATTCTATAATCTTATGAGTCATAAGGACCTCAGCATTAATCAAATTAAACCACTGTCCCAACAAAGGTATTTTTCAGGTATTCAGTCACTGCCTGACTACTTTCAATAACTGTAGAGAGCTGATTACTTTGAGTCATCTCAATCTATCTACTGTTAAAGGTTATTTCTTTTTCATGAGTAGAAACTTTATGTGCTGGCCTATAACACTCACCAGTTCTTCTTGCTTACAATGTCTGCAATAAGTCTGTTGTTTATTCCATTAAAGGTCCTCCAAACATCAGAAGGCAACTATATTACCATCACTAAGTCTTCTCCTAACCAGGGAAATATTCATAGTTCTCTTGGTTTCTCATGACATGGTTTCCAAATCATTCATCATACTGGTTTCCTTTTAAAATACTCATATAATAGCAACATTACCTTCTTTAGGCAAAACCTACACTAGCTTTTTGGCAGCCTTATCTCAGTATGCTATCTATCTATATTTTTTAAACGAATAGACTTTATTTTTTAGGGCAGTTTTAGGTTTATAGAAAAACTGAGCAGTAAGTTCACAGTTCCCATATACCTCCTCACCACTCCCCACATGCTCACATAGTTTCTCTTGTTATTAAGATCTTGTATTATTGTGATACATTTATTACTATTAATGAACCAATATCGATACATTATTAAAGTCTGTAGTTTACAACAGGGTTCACTTTTTATGTTGCTTATTCTATGGATTTTGACAAAGGTAAAATGACATGTATCCACCATTACAGTAACATACAGAATAGTTTAACCTAAAAACCCTGTGTTCCACCTATTCATTTCTATACTTTTCATTTGAACTTTTTGCAGAAAACTGTAAGTAACACCCATCCTATTTTTAAGTGATTGACTTTTTTATTAATTAAATGCAGGGCTTTGAATTTACCTCTATTAAATTTTAACTTTCTAGCTATAGTACATTTTTGTAGGTTGTTGAGATTTTATTAAAATTCCAATCTGCCAACCAACAGCTATGAGGCACTTATAAATTTGATAATCATGTCTTCTGTATTTTTATTTAAGCCTAAAATCCATTTATTTAAGGATAAAAATGTTAACCAGCAGGGTCAAGAGCAGAGTCCTAAGGAAGACTACTAGTGACCTCATGCTAGAAATATATCAATGAACTCTCTTTGAGTATAACTAGATAAAAACCAAAATAACATGTAGCCAAATTTTTCTTTTTTTCCTCATTTTTCTTTTTTAGACAGGGTCTTGCTATGTTGTACAGGCTGGCCTCAAATTGCTGGGCTCAAGAGATACTCCTACCTCAGCATCCCAAGTAGCTGGGACTACAGGCATGTGCCACTGAACCTGGCTAACCCAAATTTTTCTCTCTCATAAACAGGTATGTGTATGTGTATACATATGTGTGTTTATATATACGTATATGACCTGGTACTAATAAAGGTACCTTTCTCTGAGCACCTACTATGCGCCAGGTATTTCACTAAGTGGTTTATCAACATTAACTCCTTTAACTTTCATAAGAACCCTATCAGGTAGAACTACTAACCCTATTATATAAATGAGCAAACAAAGTAACAGAGTAGTTAAACAATACAGCTAATAAGTGGAGGAGCCAAGATTCAAAGACCGGTCAAACTGATTCCACTATTCAATTAGGTTAAATAATATAAAATAGCCAATATTTGACCAGTTGAAAATTAAATATAAGTGAAACTGACATAAAGTAAATTCTTGATTGTGCTATTTAGAACTGATGATGAATTGTGATCTTCAATTTCTCTAATTATTGGGGTTTTTTTTGAGATGGGGTCTTGTTCTATCACCCAGGCTGGAGTGCAGTGGCACAATCATAACTCACTGCAGCCTCAAACTCTTGGGCTCAAGCATTCTCCTGCCTCAGCTTCCCAAGTAGCTGGGACTACAGGTACATGCCACCATACTTGGCTAATTTTTCTTATTTTTTGTAGAAATGAGATCTTACTATGTCGCTCAGGCTGGTCTTAAACTCCTGGGCTCAAACAATCATCCAGCTTTGGCCTCCCAAAGTACTGGGATTACAAGTGGGAGCCACTGCACCTGGCCTATTGAGTTGTGTTTTTTTTGTTTGTTTGGTTGGTTTTAGCCATAGAAATAAAAATATGGTAAAATTGAGAATACTGTTTTACATGAATTTAAACTGTGATATAATAAGGCAGGTAGAAACAGCAATTTGGCCTTCAGAGAGGGCTCTGTTGACAAAAGGGTTATTTGGTGATGGTTCAAAAAATTTCACTTGGGTACTGAATAAAAAATGAGCTTAATAATCGGTTTCATTTGGAAATGATGAAAATGGTTCTGGAATTAGATAGAATGATGGCTATCCAACTTTGTGAATATACTAAAAACTAACTAAATTGTAAACTTCAAAAGGGTGATTTTTTTTTTTTTTTTTTTTTGAGACAGAGTCTTACTCTATTGTCCAGGATGGAGTACAGTAGCACGATCATAGCTCACTGCAACCTCCAACTCCTGGGCTCATGTAATTCTTTTGCCTCTGCCTCAGTAGCTAGGACTACAGGCACCCACCACCACACCCAGCTAATTTTTAAATCTTTTGTAGAGACAGGGTCTCACTATGTTGCCCAGGCTGTCTCAAAGTCCTGGCCTCAAGCAACCCTACTGCCTTGGCCTCCCAAAGTGCTGGGATTGTATACAAGCATGAGCCACCGTTCTCACGCAGAGTGAATTTTATGATATGTGAACTATATCTCAATTTTTTAAATAAGAAAATTATTTTTACAAATAAACATCAAAGGAGACCCAAATTTATTTTAAAACAAGATCAATTAAGACCCAGCAGAAGCTAACCCACAAAGAGTTTCAGGTCTTTTAGCAGACTTAGGAGTTTCAGCGATGAGTTTCTTAAGACCTAGTTACGAAAGGGAAGAGAAAAATTTTTCAAGTGGGTACTACATCAATTGACAGGTGATCAAAAAAGCTGGAGGTGTTCATATCACTTTAAATTTAAAACAACAGAAAAACATTTTTGAAGAGGATCATAACCTGACAATCAAAGTGATCTGGACAATAGCTAGAAATTGGTGAATCTCCCAAACATGTACAAAACCATCAATGCAACCACGAAAAGTCCAATGACTATATATGCTGATCTGCAAAAATAATTCATTATTCCATTTTACCACAGCTAAAACAATAGTTTATTATTAAGAAATTGAAATTATACATCAAAAATTAATCCCAAAGCAACCTGCATTGGTTAACAGACATGGATCCCACATTTTTCCATGACAACATTCAACTACACGTCACAAACCACCACAGCAAAGCTAAACGAATTAAGCTTTGAAATTGTGCCACATCTACATTTACCAGATCTTTCTCCCATGGACTAAAGCTCTTTCAAAAAACCAAAACATTTCCCAATTAAGACATAGTAATTGGTGCCTTTGAAGAATTTATACAGTCTAAAAATGTAAAACTTCATAAAAATGAAATGTATATTATAAAACTTATCTCACACTAGGATGTTACTTCTAACAATAGATCCTTTTTAACGATCAGTCTGGCTAAAGGTTTATTAAATTTATCCATCTCAAAGAAACAGCTTTTGGTTTCACTGGTTTTCCCTATGGTATTTCTGTTTTCTATTCCATTGATTTCTGCTATAATCCTATTTCCATTCTACTTACTTTGGTTTTATTTGCTCTTTATCTAGTTTCTTAAGGAGGCTTAGCTGAGGTCATTGATTTGAGACTTATCTTCTTTCTACTAGAGATATTTAGTGCTATAAATTTACCCCTAAGCACAGTTTTAGCAACATGCTACTAATATATTGTTTTCATTTTCATTCAGTTCAAAATACTTTCTTATTTCTCTTTTGATTTCTTCTTTGACCCACGAACTACTGAGAAGTATGTTATTTAGTTCCCAAATATTTGAGGCTTTTCCAGAGATCTTTCTGTTATTGATTTCTAATTTAATTCTATTGTGGTCAAAGAATATACTTTGTAAAACTTGAATTCCTCTAAATTTATTGAGATTTGTTCTAAGGCCTAGAATATGATCTGTATTTTTTTTTTTTTTTTTTGAGACAGAGTCTCACTCTGTTGGCCGGGCTAGAGTGCCATGGCGTCCGCCTAGCTCACTGCAACCTCTCAAACTCCTGGGCTTAAGCGATCCTTCTGCCTCAGCCTCCTGAGTAGCTGGGACTATAGGCATGTGCCACCATCCCTGGCTAATTTTTTCTATATATTTTAAGTTGGCCAATTAATTTCTTTCTATTTTTAGTACAGACGGAGTCTTGCTCTTGCTCAAGCTGGTTTCGAACTCCTGACCTTGAGCAATCCTCCCGCCTGGGCCTCCCAGAGTGCTAGGATTACAGGCGTGAGCCACCATGCCCGGCCATGATCTATCTTGATAAATGTTCTACATGCACCTGAAAAGAATGTGTATGCTACTGTTACTGGGTGGAGTATTCTATAAATGCCAATTAGGTCGAGTTGGTTGACAGTTATTGTTCAAATCTTCTATATCCTTACCAATTTTCTGTCTACTTGTTCTATCTATTATTGAAAGAGGGCTACTGAAATCTCCAATTATTATTATGGATTTGACTGTTTCACCTTGCAGTTCTACCAGCTTTTGCTTCATGTTATTTTGAAGCTCTGTTATTTGGTGTATAAATATTTAGGATTGTTATTTCCTTCTGATGATCAATTGATCCAATTATCAAAATAACCTTCTTTAGCTCTGATGATAGTCTTTGCTTCAAAATCCACTTTATCCAATATTGATATAATAACTCCAGCTTTCTTTTTGATCAATGTGAGCATATCTTTTTCCCTTCTTTTACTTTTAACTTGTATTTTTGTTTTGTTTTGTTTTTGAGACAGAGTCTCACTTTGTTGCCCGGGCTAGAGTGCTGTGGCGTCAGCCTCGCTCACAGCAACCTCAAACTCCTGGGCTCAAACGATCCTTCTGCCTCAGCCTCCCGAGTACACTTCTTGTAAGAACATATAGTTTGCTCTTGCTTTTTTATCCAATCTGATCTCTGTGTTTTAATAGGCTATTTAGACATTTCCACTTACTGCAATTATTGATATAGTTAAATTTATATCTATCATCTTATTATCCATTTTTTATTTATAACATCTGTAATTTGTTCCCTTTACCTTCTTTTTCTGCCTTCCATTGGATTAACTATTTTTTATAAATCCATTTTTATCTACTCTGCTGGCATATTAGCTGTAACTTTTGTTATTTTTGTGGTTGTTTTAGGGTTTACATCTTTCACATATCATAGTCTACCTTCTAGCGCTATATCTTCAAGTTCATTATTCTTTTCTTCTGCAATGTTTGATATGCCATTAATCTCATCCAATGTATTTTTCATCTCACACATTGTAGTTTTAATCTTTAGAAGTTCAATGCTGACCTTTTTAATATCTTCCATGTCTCTACTTAACTTTTGAACATATGGCATACAATTATAATAACTGTTTTAATGGCCTGTTAGTTGTAACATCTGGGTCAATTCTGGGTTGATTTTAATTGACTGATTTATCTCCTCATTAGAGGTCATTTCCCCCTACATCCTTGCATACTTGCTAATTTTTTATTAGAGTCAAGACATTGTGAAGTTGCTGGATGTTTCTGTATTCCTATAAATATTCTTGAGCTTTATTTAGGATACAGTTAAGTTATCTGGAAACAGTTTGATTTTTTGAAGGTCTTACTTATAAGATTTGTTATGCAGGACTGAAGTAAGGTTCAGTTCAGGGCAAAGTATCCCTCCACTACTGAGTAAAAGTTCTTCTGTTTACTCTAGCCACTTCACAATAAATTTTAAGGATTTTCTCAGTCTGGTTGGTGGGAAGAGGTACTACTCCTGGCCCTGTGTGAGTGCCAGACAGTGTTACCTCTAATTTTGTAAGCTGGTTCCTCCCCTGGCGTCAGGTGGTTTCCTAAAATACATATACTGATCAATACTAAGCTACATACTTGAGGGGGACCTTCTGTGGATCTCTGGAGTTTTCTCCTCTATGAAGAAGTTCTCTCCTCTCTGCTACACTGTCTTGTGAATTCTCATGACCTTGGTCTCCCCAGAATCTCAACTTTATCTCCTTAACTGAAGTCTACCAGGCTCTGCTTGGGTTTCTCCTTCCTGCACTACAGCCTGAAAAATCTCTCAAGGAAATAAGCTGGGACAATCTTAGAGCTCACCTTGCTTATTTACCTTCTCTCAATATCACTGCCCTTCACTGCCTATTTTATTTCATATGTTTTGCCTATTTCTTGCTTGTTTCAAGCAGGAGACTAAATCTGTTACCTGTTCTCCAACTTGTCCAGAAGCCAAAGTCTTATCACTACATATTTTGATTGAATAAAACTTAAGGTTTCAAAAACATAATGTTTCCATTTTGATCTACAAAACAGCAATTTCCTATGTTTCGATCTATTATTATACTGTTTTTAAAGAATGTGAGAGACTTTTGATTTAAAAATCTAATAACCCTACCTAAAAAATGAAATGATGTTTATTTGATGTGCCTTATCCTTGGTGAATCTATTTAAGGCTTGTATTAATTTTCAAATTATTCACAAACCATTGCAAACTTCTTACAAAGCATTTTGTTGGCACACTACCCAGTTGATCTGGACCCACGGTTCCATTTGCTGCAGCCAAAGATTTTATCTCCTGGAACAGAGTCAAGATCTTAATCCAGGTATATAAGCATCAATCAATCTCTACATACAAATTTCCTCCTACCCGGTTAAATTCATCATGTAATACCACTTCTCATGACACAGTTTCTCTTTTTTTTCCCCAGATGAGTAATCTTTATAAAACAAAATTTCTTTGCACAAGGAATTGGGCCACCGTCTCAACTGAGCTAGGCAGGAGGAAACAGCATCTGATATATCAAGAAATCAACTCATGACTATCTATATATCACAAATGTGACATCTATTTTCCTAGAAATTTCTAAAATAAGGAAGTAAATACAGTTATAAGACTTATATTAATGATTAGGTTAGAAGATTAGGAAGCAGAAAATCAATATCATAGCATGATGGTGGATGAAGCAAAAAAAAAAAAGAAAGAAAGAAAATCAGTATCAGTATCAGTATATAAACTTGTCAATTAATCTATAATGGCAAACTTTACCTACCACCTTCTCTTATAACAGTCAACCTGCAAATATTCAAATATCATCCCAACCAAAGGTGTGATTTTTTGGGGGGTACCTCTACCCAAAAAATTCTGTTTTCTTAGAACATGGTAGGTGATTTTATTAAGTAGATTTAAATATGATTCCAACCTTGGTCATTATGAGCCAAAAAATTATTCAAATTTGACACCTATTATCTTAAATTTGAAAAGCCTCACTTAGAATTCACAATTCAGGCCGGGGACAGTGGCTCACGCCTGTAATCCTAGCACTCTGGGAGGCCACGGTAGGAGGATTGCTTGAGGTCAGCAGTTCAAGACCAGCCTGAGCAAGAGCGAGACCCCGTCTCTACCAAAAATAGAAAAATTAGCTGGGCATGGTGGTGTGTGCCTGTAGTCCCAGCTACTCGGGAGGCTGAGGCAGGAGGATACCTTGAGCTTAGGAGTTCGAGGTTGCCATGAGCTATGATGATGCCACTGCACTCTAGCCTGGGCAACAGAGTGAGACCCTGTCTCCAAAAAAAAAAAGAATTCATAATTCAGTGAAGAAAAGAAACAAATGAGGTCCTTGCATAATTGTATATGTTTCTAAACTGCCATATATACACAAAAAACTGAAAACACAAAAAGAAATTTGGTGACTAGGGGTTGAGATAGGTGGAAACTTATCACTATATATCTTTTTTATATTTCCTGAATTTTGAATCATGAAAATTATCTATTTAAAAATTAAAATAAATGAAACAAGAAACTGGCCTAAACCACAATTAGAAATAAGCTACCATAACAAATAACTACACATGTATCTATTTTACATTTAAAAAAATTCGTATGTAGATTAATATTATGAACTAAGACAGTATCTCCCAAATTTTCTTTCTTTCTTTTTTTTTTTTTAACCCAGGAGCATAGATTCAAGGTGCCCTGAATATATAATCCTCCAAAATTTCTTAATGAAATCATTTGGGTTATTAAAAACAGATTTTTGGGCCCAACCTAGACCTATAAAATCAAGATTTCCTAGGAAGACAAAAATCTGTATGAAAAGTTACCCTCAGGTGAACCTTACTAAAATTGGGGAAACTCTTAACTAAGGGGTAATGTAAGGTTCACATCTGGGAAGAGCAACAACTTTGGAACTAGACAACCCTGGATTCATTTCTTGGCTCTACTATTTACCTAAATGATCTTGGATAAGTTATTTAGCCTCATTGTGCCTTACCTGTAAAATGAAGATATTACCTCCAGTGTTGTTATAAAGATTAATTTATGTAAAGGGCGTGGGACACAATCTTTCTTTAATGCTTAATTTTACCTTGTTTCCTCTGAAAAAATGAAAATATCTGGCACATAGATATCTAATAAATAGACATCACATACCAAAATTATGCAGATGTCTATCCAATTAACAAAGTTGCTGCTGAGGTGCTATCTACTAACCATTAATGTTCTCAAGACTTATACACACACACATAATTGTCTTAGTCACTAAACTATGAACCATCCTGCCAAAAAGCATTTCACTAACTCAATTTACTTGGCTTATGTCTGACAAGTATCACTTACTTGTTGAAGAATATTCCCATTCTACCTCTAAAAATGTCACTTTATACACTTTAACAAAATGAAAAAAAAATACTACAGTGTTGTCTTATCTACTGTTTTTCCTTAATCCAAATTATGGCATCCTAAATTATTTTCTCTCAAAAAAATCCCCTAATAACTGTACCTCTGTTATGTTTCTCTCTCGTAATGAAGCCAACTCATATGGATCCACAAAAAGTCCTGTTGGGATGTATTGTTTAATTAAGAGTCGGCAGGTCTGTAAGTCCTCAATGCTTTCTCCAAATTTCACTTTGATTAATAGGTCTCTGTAAGACAAGTACATTCACAGTAAATCTCTTTATTTAATTCTTAAATGAGATAACATAACATTATATTCATATTAGTGGAAACACTATATTTCACATTCATTTTCCAAAAGTAGATTATAAAGTCCAATGAAATATTTATAGTATGTCAGAATCAGCCATTAGATCTTTCATAATTCATATCATTAGCCACAATATAGCATTAGTGTGAAAACAGACAAAGATCATTGGGAAGGAAGGAAGTCCAAAAATAGTCACAAATGTATTTTCAATAAAGGTAGCAACATAATTTAATGGGGAAAGGTTAGTCTTTTCAATAACTGATACTGGAACAACTGATATTTATATAGACAAAAATAAACATTGATTTCTACCTCATCTCATATACAAAAATTAATTTAAATAGATAATAAACCTAAATGTATCATTGTCCCAGCTTTCCATCTGGAGGCAGATCTGAAACAGCGCAGGGAATGAGATCCAAAGCATAGCACAGTGTTTTTGCTTATGCGAGGAAACAGAGATAGAAGTTTAGGGAGATTAAAGTGTTGTAAGTCACAGTAGTAAATTCCAGAGAGAAACCTGTAGAAAAAAAATTCCAAAAATCCAAACAGGAATCCCTGGAGTTTCTGCTGAATACTAAGATAAGCATGAGTAAGGTGTAACTCCACAAGAGTGGGCAAAAAATGACAAGGGAACTGGAAATTGAAAAATTCCAAAATTTCACATATGATAGGAAGACATTCAAGTTCCAACCAAACAGAAGACACAGACTGAAGCACTCAGCAAAGACCACAATACAGTACAGCCTTAGTAGATAAATTAGCCTTAGAGTAAAGGCCACTTTAACATTTTATTTATTTATTTATTTGTTTGTTTGTTTTATAGAGATTTATTTATTTGTTTGTTTATAGAGATGTTGCCCAGGCTGGAGTGTAGTGGCATAATCATGATCATAGCTTACTGTGGTGTCAAATTCCTGGGCTCCAGGGATCCTCCTGCCTCAGCTTCCCAAAGTGCTGGGACTATAGACATGAGCCACCACACCTAGCAACTTTAGAACTATATAAGAAAAGGTTAATAGGATCAAGCTGATAAAAAAAAGCCCGATATTTTTTAAAGAAAGATCACAAAATCCACCCTCAACAATATTCATATTCAAAACATTCACAATGTTCAGCATCCAATCAAACATTACTAAACATGCAAAGAAGCAGGGAAATGTGACCAATAAATAGGAAAATATCAGCCAACAGAAACAGACCTAGAAATGACAGAAGTGACAAAAATAACAAAAGACATTGAAACAGTCATTATAAATAAGTCCAACATGTTCAAGTATTTCAAGAAAAACTTGAACATTATAAAGGAAAAAGAAGATTTTCTAAAAAAAATAAATGTAACTTCAGGAGATGAAAAATATAATTTCTAAAATAAAAAGTTACCCAGATGTAATTAGAAGCAATTAGATACTAAAGAAGAAAAGATCAGTGATTGGAGGCAGAGCACGAGAAACCATCCAAATTGAAACACAGAGAAGAAAAAAGGATAGGGAGAAAAAGCAAATAGTCTCAGTGACATTTAAACAATATCAAGTGGTCTAGTATATGTACAATTGGAGTACCTGAAAAAGGTGGGAGAATTTAACAGAAAAAAAATTTGAAGATATAATGCCTGAAATTTTTCTGAATTTCATGAAAATTATAAGCCCATAAACCCAGAAGTTCAACAAACCCCAAGCAGGATAAACACAAAGAAAATCACACCGTGACATATTATTATACAATCAATAAAAAAAAAAGAAAATCTTAAAAGTTATCAAAGGAAAAGGACGCATTCTGTAGATAATAACAAAGATAAGAATAAGTAATAAGACAATGGAACAACCTATTTAAAGTACTAAAAGAAAAGAAGCTGTCAATCTAGAATTTTATACTCAGGAGGAAAATCCTTCAAAAATAAAAGCAAAATAAAGATTAAGATGAACACAAAGAGAATTTATCGCTGCAAGAAATAGTAAAGGTTCAGGAAGAAAGAAAATGATGCCAGAGGGAAATATAAATCTATAACAAAGATAGAAACAGAAGAGCATCACAGGGCTGGGTGCGGTAGCTCACATCTGTGATCCTAGCACTCTGGGAGGCAGAGGCGGGAGATCATTGAGGCGTTCGAGATCAGCCTCAGTAAGAGCAAGTCTCTACTAAAAATAGAAAGAAATTAGCTGGACAACTAAAAATAGAAAAAATTACCTATGAGCTAATTTTGCTATTTTGCTATAAGGTTGCTATGAGCTAGGATGATGCCATGGCACTCTAGCCCAGGCAGCTAAGTGAGACTCTGTCTCAAAAAACAAACAAACAAACAAACAGAAGAGCATCAGAAATGGCTGGGTACAGTGGATCATGCCTATAATCCCACCACTTTAGGAAGCCAAGGCAAGAGGACTGCTTGTGGCCAGGAGTTTGAAGTTGCAGTGAGCTATGATTGCGCCATTGCACTCCAGCCTGGGCAACAGAGAGAGACCCTGTTGTGGGAGGAAAAAAGGTAAATATGTGGGTAGATATGAAAGACTTTTTTCTCATGTTTTATTTCTGACATATTCTATAACATGAACAAACTTTGAGAACATTACACTACATGAAATAAGAAAGTCACAAAATACTATGTGATTCCACTTACATGAGGTATCTAGAATAGTCAAATTCATGGAGACAGAAAGTAGAATGGTGATTGCCAGGGGCCGCCAGGGAAGGGAGAATTGATAGTTATTGTTTAATAGGTATAGAGTTTCCGGTTTACAAAATGAATAGAGTTCTATGAATGTACAGTGTTGATGGCAACACAACAATGTGAATGTCCTTAATGTCACCAAAGCATACACTTAAAAAAAAAGTTAAGATGGTGAATTTCATATTATGGGTATTTTATCACAACTAAAATAAATGATGTAAAAAATATGATTGTTTAAAGCAAAACTAATAACAATATATTGTGAGGTTTATAACACATGTAAAATGTAAAGTAAAACGTATGACAACAATAGCATAAAGGAGAGGAGAAGGAAATGAAACTATTCTGATAAAATATTCATATAGTATTTGTGATGTAGAATAATATTATTTGAAGGTACACTGTATAGGTAACAATTGCACACTGTAAACCCTAAAACAGGCGTCCTCAAACTACAGCCCGTGGGCCACATGTGGGTGTTTTTGCCCGTTTGTTTTTTAACTTCAAAATAAGATATGTGCAGTGTGCATAGGAATTTGTTCATAGTTTTTTTTAAACTATAGTCCGGCCTTCCAATGGTCTGAGGGACAGTGAACTGGCCCCCTGTTTAAAAAGTTTGAGGACCCCTGCCCTAAAGCAACCAATTAAAAAAGAGATACAGTTAATAAGCCAAAAATGAAGATAAAACGGAATGCTTAAAAAATACTCAATGTACTTAAAATAAGGCAAGAAAAAAGATAAAAGACTAGATGGAACAAACAGAAAAAACATAGCAAGATGGACAGATTTAAACCAAACCAATCATATCAATAGTTACATTAAAAATTAATGGTCTAATCACCCCTATTGGAATGCAGAGACTGACAGACTGGATAAAATTGCAACACTTAACAATATGCTGTCTACAAGAAACACACCGAATATGAAAACACAGATAAAAGTAAAAGGATGGAAAAGATATGCAAATATTAATAATAAATACGAGATGGCTATATTAATATCAGAAAAAGTAGACTTTAGGGAGAAATACAAGGCAAATAAAAAGACAAATCCAGGCTGGGTGCAGTGGCTCATGCCTGTTATTCTAGCACTTTGGGAGGCTAAGGTGGGAGGATCACTTGAGACCAGAAGTTGGAGACTAGCCTGAGCAATATAATGAAACACTGTCTCTACAAAAAATAGAAAAATTATGCAGGTATGGGTGGCATGTGCCTGTAGTCCCAGCTATGCAGGAGGCTGAAGCAGGAGGATCACTCAAGCCCAGGAGTTTGAGACTGCAGTGAGCTATGATTGGGCCACTGAACTTCAGCCTGGGTAGCATAGAAAGACCCCATGTCTACAAAAAAAATTTTTTTTTAAATTAGTCAGGCCTCGAGGGGGGAGGAGGGGCATGGGCAATATACATAACCATAATATT
>CAUYPO010125143.1:0-22367 GCA_963574435.1 Cheirogaleus major
GGATTTCTAAGCATTTGCACCATATAAGCCCTACCTCAAAAATAGGACTTAGTGATGGGCGTGGCTACACAGCGTATCTGCACAACCCATGCATTTCGTCCGGGCTGGGTAAAGAAGACCAGCAGCCCTTCTCATCTGCCCCATGAGAGCTCTATTGCTCGACATGAGAGATTGGGGCCAATTGTTCTAAAGGAAATAGTGTCGCAAGAAATTCAGGATGGAATTCAGGGTTTGGAGAGTTATGATGATGTTCCAGAAGAAGACGACTTAACTATATTTGAATAAATGTAGATTGTTGTACTGTACTTAAAAAAAAATAACACATCCCCTGAAAATAAACCCTAGGGTGTCTTCTTGAGGAAAAATAAATATAAGACTCTGTCTTATTTTCGGGGAAACATGGTAGTCCTTAGCCATTAATGGTGTGCCAGACTAGGTTATCTTTTCTGGATCTGTATTTCTTTATTCACAAACTGTGGTGGGCAAGTAAGCTATCTTTAGATGATGTTCATCACTAACATTATACAACTCTAAGATTCCGTGAAACCCTTTATTTTCTTATATGTCCTTTGTGGCTCTTGAATCCAAGGCTAACAATTTGTCATAAAAAAATCAGAATTTTTTCCTCAGTAATAAATTTCCCACAATTGTTGAAGATTTCTGGAGTATCTACACATTTTTCTGAATAGTCAAACCATTATTTAAAATATAAAACTTTTCTTAGCCATGCAGACAGATTAGTAGAATATTTGAAACTATTTTTCTTGTGTACTATTTACATATACATGGAGTTTTAAAAATTACGTATATACCCACATATGGAACTTTTACATCTCTGTGGAACAAAGAGGACAGAAGTCATCATTCCCATTTGTGGGTGAGAATGTCCCAGTATTTCTTTACCTATATTTTATTTTCTCTTCCTTCCTACTTCTGTGTCCATTTCTCTCTACATATTATTGTATATGGGTCAAATGGGTTGAAGTTTCTAGGCTCTGTTGTTAGTTACTTACATATTCAGTATTTTTATGTCTCCGTGGTGAATGGACCCTTTCACCTTTGTATATGCCGTTTAAAAAATCTCTGATAATATTTCTCTTTTCTGAAATTATTTTGGTTTATATAAATTTAGGTATTATAATTTTTTATTAGAGCTTGCATGATGTATCTTTTTCTGTCCATTTATTGTATTTTTTATTTCAAAATATTAAAGAGGTACAGATGTTTTTGATACATGGATTGAGTCATGGCTATAAAAGTGCTCATCACCTGAATAGTGTTCACTGTACACATTAGGTGGGTTTTTGCCCTTCCCTTCCTCCCTCTCCTCCTGCTTGATTTCCACTGAGGTTCACTTCCCTCTCTGTATTTCTGTGCCCATCAATTAGTTCCAATTTATTAGAGAGTACATGTGGTGTGGTGCTTGTTTTTCCATTTTCCAGTTCCTTCCAAATTACTGCAAAAGGCATTCATTCACCCTTTTATGGCTAAGTAGTACTCCATGGTATACATATACCACATTTTGTTAATTCACTCGTGAATTGATGGGTACTTGGGTTGATTCCACATCTTTGCAGCTGTGAATTGTGCTGCAATAAACACTCGAGGACAGGTAGGTATCTTTTTGATAAACTGACTTCTTTTCCTTTGGGTAGATACCCAGCAGTGGAATTGTTGGATCAAATGGTAGGTCTACTTTTAGTTCTTTGAGGAATCTCCATATTGTTTTCCATAGAGATTGTACTAATTTGTAGTCCCACCAACAGTGCATAAGTATTACACTATCTAGGCAGTTGTCACGGGTTCCTGGGCTGTGGGCGTTTGCTCAAACCAGGACACAGTATACTGGTGGCTGAAGGCTGGGGACGTCCCTGTCAGGGTGTTGGACTTTTGAAAAGTTTTTTGCTTCCGGTACTGATGGCAGTGGTAGAGGCTCTGGGGTGAGATCTTGGGGCCCAAGTGCAGTGCTGTAATCTTGGGGATGATGTCCCAGGCCTGGTGGGGGCTCTGGAGGCACAGAGATAGAGTCTGAGGATCCAGCGTGAGAGCCTCAGAGCCGGGACTGGGGAGGAGCCTGAAGCAGTCATTCTGAACAGGGCCTCTGAGCCAGCAGCAGGGCTATTAAAAACTGTGTTAGTGTTTGTTTAAGTCGTTTAACGTTGTGGGGTAGAAGTTGGATGAAATCATTTTTGCTGAGAGTCTATAGTTTTTATAGGCCAAATTTGAGGCTTAGTCAAGAAATGGGCTCAGAGGAGCCTGGCTAGAGTTTGATCAGGGAGAGAATCTTTGTTAGGGAAAAGCCAGCTATTAACATTTACTCCTACACAAATAGAAATAGGGTATCAATTGGAGGGGAAATAGCAGAACTGGTGGAGATCTTTTAAGGATAGAGAGTATTCTAGTCCACAGAAAAGAAGTAATTGAAAATGAAATAGAGACCGGTGGAAAATTTAACTAAAAGGGTAGTGGTTATTTAGCTCATAACTATCTTATAGAGATTTAGAAAACCTGAATAAACCAATAGTCATTAAGTAAATAAAATTATTAGTTAAAATCTATCTATAACAATCAAAGGAAAAAAATAACACCAACTCCAAAATTAAATTATTAAAAATCTACATACCACACAAAAAATCAAACTCTTGCAACTCAGTTTCCAAAAAAGAAAATCTTCAAGGAAGAGATTAAGAGACAGAGAATGAAAAACCTGGATGAAATATCTTGAAGATGTGGATGGAAGTGAGAAAGTGAAAAAATATTTAAATCTTTTCACAGTACATATTATAATTCATAAGTACAATTTTCACATTTATTATCACATTTGATTATTACTTTCATATGAGGAAAGTAATATTTCCTTTATACTTTTTTATTTTTAACTGATAATGATTGCATATATTCATGGAGTACAGTATGATGTTTTAATACATATAAGCATAGCGGAATGATCGAATTAGGCTAATTAACATATTCATCACCTCACATAGAGTACTAATCCTTTCTTTGTGGTGAGAACATTTAAAATCCACCCTTTTGGCAATGCTGCAATCAAACGCTCTATGAGGTGGCTAATGCCACATAAATAAATATTAATAGTTGGAAGAACAGCTAGGATTTAAGTCCAAGATTATGAGGCAGGGCTCTTTTCAAAGCAAGATAACACTAGAATAAATAGGAAACTGCAGTGTGTAAGTGAAGATAAAACTACTATAGATGTGAGCAACAGACAGGATTAGGAGTCTTCCTTGATGGTATTTATGTCCTCAGCCTGTCCCTGCCCTCACCCTCTCAGGGTCCAAGAATTCCAGTCACATTTTAGAAGGTCCTATCATAATTGGAAGGTATATGCAACATACTCTCTCCCAAGTCACACAATAGAGGAACCTATTTGAGCCTATAGTTCCCATACCAGTTGTTTTTTACTGAAGAAAATTATTGCCTTGAAAGATGCTCAATCCCAATTTGGACTGGTAGTTGTCGTAGTGAATCAATAGGTAATGAGGACTACTGGCTAATGAACTTGCTGTATGTCAGTTTCCTTCCTGAGAGAGCAATTTGGTGACCCCAGGAGGTCTGCTCAGAAGGCCCAGGGACTTCTTTCTCTGTAAGGACCCTGCAAAGAATCCAGGTCATGGGAGGAGAATGTTTTATGGTTTGACTTACTCCCACAGTTTTTCATCAGAGCGCTAAATTTCAGCTCCTCCAGGCTCCAGGAGTGGCTGGATATAATATTGCAAATGAGATGCAGGAAGTGAGCAGGGAGTTCTCTTTCATCGGCAGACTCTGAGCAGTGGCTAGACTCCCAGGGCCAAGTCCTGGCAGAGCCCTCCCCACCATCAAGCTTCGGGTAAGGACTTTGTCAGGCAGGCATTTTCATCCTCACATTCTTTCCTAGTATGAGCATTGGAAAGAAACCTAGAGCATTCAGACATAAGGAGAGGTTTTGAACAATGAGGGTCCACAAAATACATCATTCAGAACACAAAAGCTATTTTTTTTAAAAAAAGATTATTTTTTTTTTCAAATGCTATATTCAAAAGTCTGGGTTTAAACTTAGCAAATTGGCTATGCTTTTAACTAACTGTGTGACCTTGAGCAAGTCATCTCTCCTTTCTGGATCCCAGTTTCCTTTTTTTGTTTTTGCAAAATGAAAACATTGAATAATTTCTAAAGTTTTTTCCCCTTCCTCACCTTAGACAAAGAATATGTATAAATCATAATATATACCTTGGATGAGGAATACTTAATCCTTTATAGATTCCATTAAGCAAGACAGCTGGGTTACAGATTGATTTTGCAGGCCAAAATGAGCTGTGTTAATTAAGGAAGACATTTTATGTCTAATTAAAAAGGTGGATACTCCAAAGCATGCCGTTGACTGGAGCAGCAAGGAGGGATGGAATTGAAATGCTGACCTCTCAAAGCATTTACTGGGAGGGCTGTACTCTGGAGGTGAGGCAGGGAAAGCAATAGTACTTTGAGGTTGCCTTCTTGTTAGGACTTTCATGACTCAACTTGCTTCCCTGTCTATGCTTCATATTCTAGGGACTTGAATTGTGAGCAATGGATACAGGGAACTGGAGCCAGGTGACGGAATTCATCATCCTGGGCTTCCCACATCTCCAGGGTGTCCAGACTTATCTCTTTCTCTTGCTACTTCTCATTTACCTCACTACTGTATGGGGAAACCTGCTGATATTCCTGGTGGTCCGCCTGGACTCCCGGCTCCATACACCCATGTACCACTTTGTCAGCGTTCTCTCCTTCTTGGAGCTAGGCTACACGGCTGCCACCATCCCCAAGATGCTGGCAAACTTGCTCAGTGAGAAGAAGACCATTTCATTCTCTGGCTGTCTCCTGCAGATCTATTTCTTTCACTCCCTTGGAGCGACTGAGTGCTACCTCCTGACAGCTATGGCTTATGATAGGTACTTAGCCATCTGCCGGCCCCTCCACTACCCCACTCTTATGACCCCAACACTCTGTGCCAAGATTGCTGTTGGCTGTTGGTTGGGTGGCTTGGCTGGGCCAGTGGCTGAAATTTCCTTGGTCTCGCGCCTCCCGTTCTGTGGCCCCAATCGCATTCGGCACATCTTTTGTGATTTCCCTCCTGTGCTGAGCTTGGCTTGCACTGATACATCTATCAATGTCCTAGTGGATTTTGTTATAAATTCCTGCAAGATCCTGGCCACATTCCTGCTGATCCTCAGCTCCTATGCACACATTCTCCGCACAGTGCTCAGGATCCCCTCAGCTGTGGGCAAGAGGAAAGCCTTCTCCACATGCGCCTCCCACCTCACCGTGGTTCTCATTTTCTATGGGAGCATCCTCTTCATGTATGTGCGGCTGAAGAAGAGCTACTCGTTGGATTATGACCGGGCCCTGGCGGTGGTCTACTCGGTGCTCACACCCTTCCTCAACCCCTTCATCTACAGCTTGCGCAACAAGGATATCAAGGAGGCCATGAGGAGGCAGCTAAAGAGAACAGGGGTGCTGACATGAGCCAGGGCAGCTACTAGTGGCAGGCCAAGGCTGGGGCGGAGGATACGGGGACCCTATGGATCAACGGTGGCCGGAGACGACACACGAAACATTCAGTGCTTTTCTACTTGGGAAAGTGCTGCCTGACTTTCAGTGTTACAGCAACCCTTGTGCTATCTGCTGGAACCACGTTCAGCTTTGGGACAAGAGTCTAGAAAAGGTACACCTTCCCTCAACATGACGTAGTGCAGTGATTCTCAAATCTCAGATGTTTGCATACTACACTTAGTACTTGTCAAATCTGTCTTACCTATATTTTTTCAAATATACTAGATTTAATTTAATATATTAGGCATGTCCTAAACAATAATATGTGTTAAATAAAATTTAGAACAAGTAATGAATGATTCTTTATGTACCACTTATAATCACTTTATGTCAAAAAGACTGGTGTAGCACAGAAAAGTGTGTTTTTTTAAACCACGTATATACTGGATTTAAAGCCTACTTCATGCAGTCACTTATTAATTACATAATCTTTGGAAAGTGATTTAGCCTCTCTGAGTCTTAATTCCATCATCTGATAACAATGTTTTCTTGAAGATTGTTTTGATAATTAGCAATAAGATTTGTAAGCCATGGTATGCAGTGTCTGGCATACGGGGGATAGTAAAAAAGTGTTATACTTATTTTTATTTATTTTATTCTGCCCAGATCTCTCATCACTCCTTTTTGTCTTAGAACAATATCTAGCAAAATATAAATAAACAAAAATACTTCCCAGGTACTTTTCCCCAAAGGAAAGGAGTAAACCAGTCAGAGGGAAGACTTGTAAAAAGAGCATAGTTTGTCACATTTTGTTCTCACAAGTTTTATGTGTATGTTTCAGTGGTGCTGATATCCACACTCAGCATAAAGTATCAAAGTATAGATGTTGAGTTAGTGGCAGGAAATAAGATAACTTTTTTCACTGGACCACTTCTTTATTTCATTTAGCTTATCATTCCCTGAAACACGAAAAATATGTAAAACTAATCCTAAAACTTAGCACATGAGAAACCTGGGGATTTAATTATTAACTAATTTTATGAATTATTTATGCATCTGAATACCTACCATGAGTAAAGGATCAAATATTAACTGTAAGAAACCTTTGAATTCTATAGAACTTCCTAATAAGATCCCAAAGTATTTTTATTCCTACAATCTTAAAGATACCTATCCATCCATCCATCCATCTTCCATCTATTCAATTCAACATGTTTATTTCTCTCTTATTATATATCAGATAAAGTGCTAAGACCTAAAAACTGTGATGAAAAAATCAGATATGTTTAGTTCCTACCCTTAGGGTATTTTAAAAGAGTTGAGGATATAGATATTAAAATTATAATTAGTTTTTAATTTGTTATAATTAATTGATTATAATTATGGAAATTAGTAATAAGCTAAACATGTGTTCTCTTCTTGAGGAAATGATCTTTAAGCTAAAAACTGAATAATAATTCAGAATTAGCCATTTTATGGAAGCAACATAGCAATAATTATATCAATTTTTAAAAAAATGTAAATTTAGACCTGGAACTTCTTGCCAAAACTATAAAGCAAATAAGAGTAAGGGACTCTGAATGAAGAAACAAAGTCTTTATCCTCCAAGGCTAGGTTTCTCTAGTCTTTAAAATGTTCAGGGAAGAAAAGGAAAATGAGTAAGAAATGAAAATAACATTTTGGAAGTTAATAACTATAGGTTATGGGTCTGGAAACAAAAAAGGCAGTGGCTGCCACGAGGTTGGCCCCTGAGGAACTGCAGAGGCAGGTGTGAAGAGTAGCTCTCACCTTCAAAAACGTGGAAAGACAACACATAGAATGGGAGAAAATATTTGCAATGTTTTCCTCTAGAGTTCTATTCAGCTATAAGAAACAATGGTGATATAGCACCTCTTGTATATTCCTGGATACAGCTGGAACCCATTCTACTAAGCGAAGTATCTCAAGAATGGAAAAACAAGCACTACATGTACTCACCAGCAAATTGGTATTAACGGATCAACACCTAAGTGGACATATAGGAATAACATTTGTTGGGTGTCCGGTGGGTGGGAGGGGGGAGGAGGGGATGGGTACATACAAACACAATGAGTGAGATGTGCAACGTTTGGGGGATGGTCATGCATGAGGCTCTGCCTCGAGGGGGGAGAGGAGCATGGGCAATATACGTAACCATAATATTTGTACCCCCATAATATGCTGAAATAAAAAAAAATAAAAAAATATTTGCATTGTATCTAATAAGGAACTTGTATCTAGCAGATACAAAAAATTCTTACAACTCAATAATAAAAAGACAACCCAATTAATAAATGAGCAAAGGATCTGAAAAAAACATTCCTTCAAGGAAGGTGTAGAAATTCCAATAAGCACATGAAAAGATGCTGGACATCTTCAGCCATCAGGGAAATGCAAATAAAAACTTCAATGAGATAACACTTCATAGCCACTAGAGTGACTAGAATTAAAAAGTCAGATAATTACACCTTGTTGAAGACATGAGGAAATCAGAAATCAGAACCCACATGCACTGCTGGTTGGAATGTAAGGTAGTGCATCCACTTTGGAAAATAGTCTAGCAGTTCCTGAAAAGATTAAACATAGAATTACTATATGACCCCATGATTCCACTCTCAAATATATACTCAAGAGGACTGAAAATATACCATGTTTCCCCGAAAATAAGACAGGGTCTTATAGTTATTTTTCCTCAAGAAGACACCCTAGGGCTTATTTTCAGGGGATGTGTTATTTTCCCCTCAAAGTCTCAGCTTGCAGCACGCATAGGATGGCCGGGACCTGACAGGGGGAGCCGACCTTGTTGGTGGGGCTGCCTGCACCTTTCTGGTCACCTCTGGGATAGTAGCTGTCACGATGGGGCAGATGAGAAGGGCTGCTTGTCCTCTTACCGCTCTGCGACGAAATGCATGGGTTGTGCAGATACGCTGTGTAGCCACGCTCATCACTAGGTCTTATTTTTGGGGTAGGGCTTATATTGTGCAAATGCTTAGAAATCCTGCTAGGGCTTATTTTATGGGTAGGTCTTATTTTTGGGGAAACACAGTATGTCCACACAGAAACTTGTACACTGGATGCTTATAGCAGTATTATTCACAATAGCCAAAAAGTGGGAACTACCATAGTGTCTATCAATGGAGGACTGAATAAGTAAAGTATGTATATCCATACAATGAAATATTATTCACTCATAAAAGCAATGAACGTGGAATCTTGTCAGCATTATGTTAAGTGAAAGAAGTATGTGATCACAAAAGAACATATATTATATGACATCATTCATTTGAAATATCCAGAATAGGGAAATCTACAGAAACAGAAATTAGAATAGGGGTGGGAGTTGGGAGGTGCAAGTGGATAAGTGGGTGATAACTAAGGAGGACAGGGTTTTGGTATTTTTTGAGGTGATTAAAATTTCTAAAATTGACTGTGGTGATGTTTGCGTATATCTGTGAATTTATTAAAAATATTGAATTCTACACTTTAAATGTTCGAATTATATGTGAATTATATCTCAATAAAACCATTTCAAAAAGTGGGTCTGACATGAGGCTAACCAGCTTATAAATATTTGCTTTTAGAAACTACTGCAGTAAGCTGTCTGGTTTTATAGGAATCTGTGGGCTTAAGAAATGGTTGAACAGTCTCACTAGAATCCAGCCAAGTTGCCTACTGACTTGTTGCCTGGATCAATTACATTCTAAACCTCTCTGCAAACACCATTTTTGGTGTGGAGAACTAAGGGGAGTAAATAGATGGCAGATGGGGAATGAAGGAAAGAAGGAAGGGAGGGAGGGAGGAAAGAAGGAAGGAAGGAAGGAAGGAAGGAAGGAAGGAAGGAAGGAAGGAAGGAAGGAAGGAAGGAAGGAAGGAAGGAAGGAAGGAAGGATCTTTTAAGTCTGCAGATGACACTTTTCAATGCTTAGCCAAGCCATTTACAGCTCTGTCTTACAACTTCTAGCTTATACTGTACTAAAATAGAAATCAAGCAGAGGTGAAGGCTTAAGGTATTTTCAGATCTTTTTTGCCCATGTGTCCTGCCCTGGGCACGTACATTGCTTTCCAAATTCCCCACTATATATGGATGTTTTCGAATGCCTAATTTCCTAAAGAAAAACTTAGAGCTTTTCTTTCCAGGCTTTCAGGGCTCTATGGTTTGCCTCAACTGTAATCTTTTGCTCCTGGGGGCAGCAGGTGTTCAAAGGGTTTACCACGTTTTCACAGAATGCTCACGTGTGCGAGTTCTTAGGTGAAAACAAAGACAAGTACTTGGCGTCAGTCCATCAGGTATCCCCCAGACAGGTTGGGATAAATAAGCACAATTCTTTGAGAAAAAGGTCTACTCTGCTCCTTTTGGAATCAGAGAGGAGGGTCCCACATTGGGAATACAGGCTGCCGTCTTCAAGTCCACTGACGAGCCAGGGGGTGAGGTGGGCAAGGGCAAGGAAAATCTGCAAAGCTTTTCTGTCATTATAAAAGTCACCCTATTCTTCATTCAGCATTAGCTTGATTGCTGCAATCCTTTGTTTTCCAGTGTTCCAACAAAGTTGATTCTGGCAATTTTTGCTAAATTTCTTGGTTTGTGCAGAGGGACAGGCCCTTAGCTCTACCTGCTCTGCCACTTTTACTGATATTACTCCCAATTAACTATTATTTAAAAGTGCTCATTGTGTAAAATATAAAAAGTAAAATTTTATTGAAAATTAGCCATTTATTAAAATGGCTGATAATCTTTTAGATTTTTTCATGGGTTTATTTGGCATCAGTATATTTTCTTAAGTGAAATGCCTCTTCATGTCCTTGCCCATTTTCTAAATGGACTATTTGTTTTGTTTTGCTGTGGTAAGAGTAATTAACATGAGATCTACCCTCTTAATAGATTTTAAGGGTACATTATTGTTGACTATGGGTGCAGTGTTATACAACAGAGTTCTAGAGCTTATTCATCTTACTCATGTGAAATTTAGGCCTGATGTTTAGTAACACCTCACATCCTTAGCCCCCGGTGACTGTCACTGTACTCTTTGATTCTATGAATTTTACTGCCTTATATAAGTGGAATCATCAGTATGTCTCTTTCTATAACTGGCTTGCTTCATACACTCATACATAATGCCCTCTAGATTCATCTGTGTTGTCACAAATGACATAATTTCTTTTTTTTTTTTATAGCTGAATGACATTCTATTATGTATTATACCACATTTTCTTTATCCATTCATCCATTGATAGACTAAAAAAAAAATTAAAAAGGTAGGGCACCTTGTTTTACGCCTGTAATCCTAGCACTCTGGGGGGCTGAGGCAGGAGGATCCCTTGAGCCCAGGAGTTTGAGTTTGCTGTGAGCTAGGCTGAAGCCATGGCGCTCTTGTCGGGCAACAGAGCAAGACTCTGTCTCAAAAAAATAAAAAATAATAAATAAATAAAATAAAACTATATGATCCAGCAACCCCACTATTGAGTATATAACCAAAGGAAATAAAACCAGTACGTTGAAGAGATATCTGCGCTCCCATGTTCATTGCAGGATTATTCACAGTGACCAAAATATGGAATCAACCTAAGTGTCTGTTAACAGATTAATGGATAAATAAAGTGTAATACACGCACACATATAAAAACAGGCATAATGGAATTTTTGAAAAAGGAAATCCTGTCATTTGTGATAACATACATGAACCTGTAAGACAGCATAATAAGCAAAATATGCCAGGATCAGAAAAACAAGTGCTACATGATCTCACATACATGCGAAATCTAAGAGCCAAACTCATAGAAGTGAAATGTAGAGTGGTGGTTGCCAGGGGCTGAAGGTAGGGATGGAAGGGAATATAGTGACCACACAGACACACCAAAAGATAACTATGTGTGGTGATGGATATGTTAATTATAATTCCTTGATTATGGCTACCATTTCACAGTGTTTACATAGATAAATACATCATGTTGTACACTCTGTGTGTGTATGTGTATATGTATATAATTTTATTTCTTAACTATACCTCAATAAAGCTCGGGGGAAAAACTTAGAGAATTATCAGAAAAGGAAAGAAATAGGGGTAATGGGTACTGAGAGGACATAAAATTTCCTAAATATTCTTTGAATGTAGTTTTGATTTTGGAGATAAATAAATATTTTAAAAATCCAAATGGGAATACATTTAATCTAAAATAAAATTATCTAAAAATAGGAAGAAAAAAAACTGAAGCAAATAAACTTAACTTTATTGAGCTGGTAATATAACCACAGAGGGAAATAATTGTTTCACAGAGTTTAGAACATTTAGAGTTTAGAACATTCTTTTCTGAACATGTGTAGTGGTATATATTCTAAGAACAATAAAAAATTAAAATTTTATTCAGTAGTCTTATTTTCTTATTGTAGTATTGATAATTTAAAAAACTATTTTATTTGTATTCATATTTTAATATAAATAATTATGCTAATAATGTTAAGAAATAATTTTTCTGTAATAGAAAACAAGATACAAGTATAAAATCAAATGTCAAATGTTAATTTTTTAGTGTGTGATAATGGGATTATGGTTAGTTGAGAAGATGTATTTGGGAGCCATCTACCTACAACCAACTGAACTTTGACAAAGTAGACAAAAACATACATTAGGGAAAAGATGTCCTATTCAATAAATGGTGCTGGGAAATTTGAATAGCCATATGCAGTAGAATAAAACAGAAACCCTATTTCCCATCATACACAGAAATTAATTCAAGGTGGATAAAAGATTTATTTTATTTATTTAATTTTTTTTTTTTTTGAGATAGAGTCTCACCCTGTTGCCCGGGATAGAGTGCCGTGGCGTCAGCCTAGCTCACAGCAACCTCAAACTCCTAGGCTCAAGCGATCCTTCTGCCTCAGCCTCCTGAGTAGCTGGGACTACAGGCATGCGCCACCGTGCCCGGCTAATTTTTTCTATTTTTAGACAGGGTCTCACTCTTGCTCAGGCTGGTCTCAAACTCCTGAACTCAAGCTATCCTCCTGCCTTGGCCTCCTAGAGCGCTAGGATTACAGGCGTGAACCACTGTGCCTGGGCAAGATGGATAAAAGATTTTAATCTAAGGCATGAAACCATTAAAATTCCAGTAGAAAATGTAGGAAAAACTCTTCTAGATATCAGCCTAGGCAAAGAATTTATGACTAACTTCCAAAGGCAAATACAGCAGCAACAAAAATAAATAAATAGGACTTAATTAAATTAAAAAGCTTCTATACAACAAAGAAAATAATCAACAGATTAAACAGGCAACATACATAATGGGAGAAAATATTCACAAACTATTCATCTAACAAAGGACTAATAACCAGAATCTACAGAGAACTCAAACAAAACAGCAAGAAAAACAAAATGACATCAAAATGCGGGCAAAAAACATGAACAGAATTTTTTTTCGAAATAAGATAGACAAATGGCCAAGAAACATACGAAGAAATGTTCAACATCACTAATTATTAGGGAACTGCAAATTAAAACCACAATGCGATGCCACTTTACCCATGTCAAAATGGCCATTATTATAAAGTCAAAAAACAACAGATGCTGGCATCGATGCAGACAAAAAGGAACACTGTTGGTGGGAATGCGCCATTTATTGCAACCCAATTTCACAATTGCAAAGATATAGAATCAACCTAAGCACCCACGAATTCATAAGTGGATAAAGAAATGTGGTATTCCACAGCATGGAATATGATTCAGCCATAAAAAGGAATGAAATAATGTTTTACTTAGCAACTTGGATGGAACTGAAGATCATTATCCTAAGTGAAGTATTTTGGGAATAAAAATCGAACACCACACGTTCTCACTAATGAGTGGGAGTAAACGATGGGTACACATGGCACAAGAAGATGTAAAGGACATTGAAAACTAAGAAGGGGGAGGGTTGGAAAACTTACCTATCCGGTACAGTGAACACTATGCTGGTGGTGGGCACACTGAAAGCCCTCTATTGAAGCAGGACACTTTGGTTAAATGTTTAAGCAGAGGCTGGATTACCTTTTTTCAAATATGCTGAAAAGGAGAAATAACTAGCTGTCTTCTAAGGTAACTTCAGCTTCAGAAGAAATGGGGAAAATAGCTATTCTCCTACACTGATGACCTTAAGCAAAAAGCAAGGACACGACTTATAGGAGATGCTCCTATACTGAACTAGGGCTGGGGCTAAGAATACAGCAGGGAAGGGGCCTGGGAGTAAAACAATTAAGAATCTGGATAGACTTGCTATCTTAGTTCAGGTCCTTTGAATTCTGCCTACACCTAGGTGGCAAATCCTCCATCTTTTATTGCTTTTCTTTCTGCTACCTTGGGCTTATATGTGTACTGCTTGTCATTGACATCAAAGGCTGCCCTCTTTCTCTCTGTTTGCTTTGCTCTCACAAGTATTGATCTACCTTTTCTTTCAGCCAATCCACCTTGTCAATGAGTTGGTCCACTAGCCAAGAACAAATCTTGGGTCATCAACAGATAATTCGCAGAATCCTATGCTAAGTATTCTGACATTCAGAAGGATGAGGAAACCTTTTTCCTGCTGTGCACCCTTACTTAGTCTACTGGGAGATTTGGCACAAATAAAATGACATTAATAGCATGAAAAACAAAAAGATAAAGAACGAGTCATATCAAAATAAAGGCTGTTATTGGTTCTGACTTCAGTGCCAGGGATATTAGTGGGAGGAATCTTTCTTGAAGATTGCAGCAATTCAGAGCAAGGTTGAGAAGCAGGGGCAACAGTGCTTAAAGCAATCATTCTGAACTTTAGCTCTAAAGATTAAGGATGTCCTTGTGAAAAGAATCAATGTGCAGGGTTGAGAGAGAAGAGGATAGCAAAGGGCATATATTCAAAGAGGTTTAAAACACAAAAAACAAACTTTGGAAAGTTTAGAGGAAATGAATAACCTAAAAGCTGGGAACAATGAGGAGTCTATAGGATCATCAAATCTCATGACAAGGAAAACAGCAAATTCAATGAATAATAACAGTCTTATTAATTGCAGCAATAATGATTCATTAGACTCCAAGGTCTCCAAAAGCCAAGACCACTTACGTGATATGTGATAGCCACTAAATGAATCCTCTGCACCTACAAAGTGCCTGATTCAGAGTTTCTACTCAAACTTTTAAAAAATAAATCAACCTTGAAGGCTGGAGGAGTAAACCCTTTTGTTCTATTACATATAATAATTAGTGATCACATTTGCCCACTGACTATCATATTTGCTTTGGAACTCTTCTTAGATTTAGTCATTAGGATGAAAGCTGTGTGAAGTACGTACAAGGTCATGGTCAATAAGGATCTGGCTTTGGGACCAGACATAAGTAAGTTTCTGCCCTGGCTTTCTAATAATTAACTCTGTGTACTTGGACAAGTTTTTGCAACTCTATGTTTCATGTTTCCCATTTGATGAAAAAGGTTAATATTAATTTCATAGGATTGCTATGAGGATAAATGAGACAGTTTATGTAAGGTCCTTAGCATAGGGTTAGACATTGTTAAAATATGTTAGCTTTTATTAATGTCAAAGAGTCCTACGACTAGAAATGATGTTAGCGATCATCTAATCCAGCTATTCCAAGTCTTACCTGTCATCATAATTTTGGGGTATATTTTGAAAAATGTAAATTACTGGGCTTCATTTTCAGATTTTTCTGAATCGTAAGTTCTGATAATCAATTAGTTTGAGAAATTACTGATCTAATGCAACTGCATAATTACAGACTAGGAAACTGAAGGCCAGGAAGGAAGTAGAGGATCTAAAATGGCAAAACTTAGTGTGGCAGAAAAAGCTCTAAGATATAGTCCTTTAATCTCCTACTCCAATAGTTTTTCCATAATGCCACATCCTGGAAGTTCATAGAGGAAAGAACTATTGACTCCTCAGATTCATTGAGAACTCATTAGGTCTCAGGAAACTTTTAGAGAAAGAAGTTTGCATAATTTAGTTTCCTGAACATCATGTAGATTAAACAAAATTATGTATTTATGGGGGAAAGAGAGTGCAGTAGAGTACCTGAGGTGAAGTCCCAGCTCTGTCACTAACTGCCTATGTAGCCCTTGGTAAGTCATTGAACTTCTTTGAGCTTTAAATTCAACATTTAAAAAATGCTGATGTATGAAATCTTTACCTTGGGGCATTTTAAATTTCAAGAGGATTTATAGATGTCAGCTTATTTTAACTAGCAATGTGCTAGAGAAATATAGAGGACTATTATTGTTATTAATTTGTGAAACTCCTTTGGGTCTAAAATTCTGTAATACATTGTGTACGTGATCAGTCCATGGTTGCTGAAATCATTTGGGAATTAAATAAGCTAAAAGTGGAGACGTCTTCTCTCTAGTGTCAAGAAATGATTTATTTATGTGGCATGTTGAATGACAGGGGAATGTACAGCTGGAAAGGGAATTGGAGAAAAGCTAACAGTGGTAATTTTCAGAACTGTCTGTCATGCCTCTTCTATCCTGCTCTCCAGACTCCCCAGTGTGTGAGATCACAGAAGAAAAGAGCAGACCCCAGCTACTAGAGTCTGAGGAGGAAGCCAATCTGCGCTGGAAGCAGGGGAGTCCACCTATACTGCTTCGACTATCACAAGCATGGTAGGGGCACTGATGTAAACAAGGTATCCAGTTACCACCTGTGACCTGAACACAGCAGTTTATTATTCTTTTTAAAAATAATAGAACAAGCAGCTATGGCAATAGAAAAAGAGGGTAATCATAGACAAGATAAGGAACCATGAAATTCTGTACTTCCAAGAGGCTTTTCAGAGTTTCCAGGATATAGATCTATCTCCCAGCCTCTCCAACCCTCTTTTTATGGTAGAAAAGCCTTCCTATAGCATCTTTCATGTCTTTGTTTCTCAGGCTGTATATGATGGGGTTGAGGAAGGGAGCAAGGATCACAAAAGTGACAGCAATTGCTGTGTCCCAAAACACTGAGTAAGTGGCCGAGAATCGCAAATACATCACAGCCACACTGCCAAAAAATAGCAAGAACACAGCAAGGTGGGCAGCACAGGTGGAAAAGGCCTTGTGGCGGCCCTCGGCCGAGGGCATCCCCAGAATCACCATGATGATCCGGACGTAGGATAGGGCAATGACCAGGAAGGAGGCCAGGATCTCTACCGCGTGGATGGCATCCACAATGACCACCAGGGATGTGTCTGTGCAGGCCAAGCTCAGCACAGGGGTGAAGTCACAGAATATCTGGTGGATCTGGTTGGAACCACAGAAGGGCAGGGTGGCAATCCATGCGATCTCAGGGAGCACAAGCAGAAAGCCACAGAGGCAGGATCCAGCTGTCAGCTGGATACAAAATTTGGGAGTCATGATGGTTGGATAACGGAGAGGATTGCAGATAGCGATGTACCGGTCGATGGCCATTGCTGTCAGGACACAGCCTTCTGTGATGCCAAGAGAGTGGAAGAAGTACATCTGCAGGAGGCAGCCAGCCAAGGAGATCGTCTTCTGCTCACTGACTAGGTTGGAGAGCATCTTGGGGATGGTGGTCGTGGTATACCAGATCTCCAGGAAGGAGAGGACGCTGATAAAGAAATACATAGGGGTGCGCAGGGCTATGTCCACCTGGATGACAATGAATATCATTAGGTTCCCAGTTATGATAAACCCATAGATGAGAAGCAAGGGGATAAAGAATAAGAGGCCACCTTCATGTAGATGCGGGAACATAGAGAAGAGGAACTCAGCCACCATGGTCTGATTCCCACTGGTCATCAAATGTGTCATCTGTTAACAGAAAAAAGGATACAAAGAAACTTCTGGAATTGGAATGTTGATTACTCATTGAATATTGCTTCACTCCTTTCTCTAATCAGTTACTTCAACTGATTCTGGAATCCTAAACAAGCCAGTTAGAAATATCTCTTCAGCTGTATCCCATGCTTGGAACATCTGAAATATTTTCTTTGGGACCCCTAAATGAACTTTTTGGTAAATATTTTCAATGGATGTGAAGACTACACAAATCAACACACAACTGTAATTCTCTGGAAATGATTTTTTGAGGTTCAAAAAATATTTTTCTTTAATTTCTGAGTCCTTCTTTTCACTCCTTGTTCTGCTGTGTTAAGCCTTAAAATTTGTACCTTAATTTTTAACTGTCCTCTACTCTTGTTCTTTAAAAAAGTTATTTTTAAAAAAATACTGAGACATTATCAGGAACCCTTCTCCTCAAAATTCTTTATGTTGCTTTCCCCATCTTTTGCAGCACTGATGTCTATTAATAGCCTGAAGCTGACTAAAGAATTCATATTCATAGCCCTGTCTTTTTTCTGTTGGTTTCAGAGTAGCATGTCTGTTTCTCATTGGATGACAAGTCAGTAAATATGCCTCTTCACATCCTCTGCTTTCTCTGTAACTCCCCCTTCTCCTTCTCTATCAGTGGCTGATATAGACAGTTGTTCAAACCAAGAGCCTCTCCAAGACCACCTTGTACCTGATGAGTGGCCATTGATGATTTCTGGATAAACATGTAACTCCATCTCCAAACATCTCATCCCTTCCATGAAGGCCGCATCTAACATCCAAAAGAAGGACCTCATTCTGAATTAAAATATATCATTTCTACAATAATTATGGCTACCTTGTGAAAGAAGTGTCACAAAAATCAGCTGCAATTATAATCAGACCAGCATCTACCTGTTGGGCTAAAAGAGCAACTAAAATTTTTGCAAGGCTAACTAAAGTCACTGATAACAGTGCATTACCTCTCACCCTCACTTTTGAACATCTTTTTCACTGGTCTTCTTATCTGCAAGGAGTGATGCTACAGATGAATATTCCTAAGCATGGCTTTTATTGCCCCTCTTCTTTTCAAACACATTCAAAGTTAAAGGCCAAAGGTCTTAGCCTGATAATCATTGCCTTCTCTAATCTGGTTCCAATCAAATTTTAGAGCCAAATATCCTCCTACATACTCAGCAGCTCAGCCAAATAGGACCAATGTCTTGCATTTCTATTTTTCTTATGCCATTCCTTCCTTTAATTTTTCTGATCACCTCCTATTGGAATCCCAGCTGCCAGTGTCCGCTAAAGGTTCCCATTGTCATGGAAGTCTCATGGATCCCCACTGCCAGTAGTAATCACTCTCTCCTCTGATCCTAAAAGTGCTTTATTTTCTCTTTTATAACAGCTAATACATTCTTTCTTGAATTTTAAATATTTACATGTCAGCATTATCTCCCCCAAGTAGACTGAAAGCTCCTTAAGAGGAATCATACAGGAGAAATCAAATAGTGTTATTGAAGAATTCCCATGTAATGGTCATGATGCCAAGCACTTTAGATATTTTACTTCACCTATTTTTATCTCATTTATTTCTGCCTATAATAGATTGTTACTATTGTTTTACTGGTAGAAATATTGAGAACCAGAGAAAAGAAATAACATGTCCAAATCCACATAGCTAGGATACAAAGCAATAACTGGGAAGCCAGGTCTGTTAGTCTTAGAAGTCCACTACTATTCTTTATGCCCCAGTGGGAAATATAGGTCAGGATTCATCAGTCATTCTGTTTTCTCTCTGAGTGCCCCTGTATATCTAGGACTGTCCTGGGTGTAAGGTGAGAGAGCTGATATGGTTTCTTCACGAGATCAAATGCAGATTTATATAAGTGCATTTTAGACCAGGAAAACTAATTTATAGAGAATTCCCTTTGCCTTTTGCCTTAAGCTTTGAGAAAGAAAGATAGGAGAGACAGGCTTTGGAAGGGAACGGGCAACAGGGCTCAGCAGAAGGGCAGAGCCTACAATACCAGAGGAGAAGTGTGAGAGATCGAAGGTGTCTTCTGACCAAAACATCCACCTCTCTGTCCTTTATGTGTTTGTATTTTCTCACCCTACAGCACCAGAGAATGGCCATGATGAGTAGTCATCAGAGAGAACACTGAGGGACAGAACAGGCGACACAGGCTACGAGAAAAGGCAAGAAAGTCAGTGCTAAGTAACTCGTGAAAGCCAAACGGAGTGACTACTTTGGTGCTCTAAGCTTGAGGCCCTTCTCACTAATAAAGTTGATTCATTGTTCATCACACTTTCATTTACTCACTAACACTTGAATCACTGCCATCGGTTCAAGGGCTGCGTAGGTTGAATAGACATTATATTTGCTCTGGAAATATTAAATACATTACATAAAGGACAAAAAAATCCTAAAATGATTTAGCAGTGCCCAAGCAGCTCAGCTGAAAAATATTCTTTATATAGTGAAAAATAAAAAGATGGAATTAGACTTGAATTAGAAAAAAGCAGTAACTTGCTCTGTGACTTCCCAGGAATCCACAATTCTTTGGGCTTCAACAGAATTTTAATGTTAAAAAGACCTTAGATATTATCAGTATCTTAATCTGTTAGATGATCTATTTTCTTTCTTATGTCCCTTTCAAATTTCATGTCTTCTAATATATTGTTTTGGGCTTTATCCTTGAATGCATTAGAAAAGAAAAGGGGTAGTAAAAGCCATGATTAGAAATATTCATCTGTAGCATGACTCCTTAAAGTTAAGAAGACTAGTGAAAAAGATGTTAAAATACTCAAGGTGAGAGGTAATACATACTGCTAACACTGACTTTAGTTAGCCTTGCAGAAATTTTTGTTGCCCTTTCACCCCAACAAGTAGATGCTGGTCTGATTTTAATTGCAGCTGATTTTTGAGCTGCATCTCTCATTATTCTAATACGTTACTCATGTAAGGAAGTTCTAAAAATATGGGATTTTACTGTGAAATACTAGGGCAACAGCTGGGTTCTAAAGAGTTAAGGATGTAGGGAAAGTACTGGGCAGGCACAGTAGAAGTGAAAAGCAGGTTAGAACTCTCAATTGGGAGATGCCCTGTCAGTAACAGTCATTAGCACTTACCCTGCCTTAGACCCGGAGAAGACTCCTCAGAGTCTTCGAAGCCACCTGTGTCTTCTTCTAGTTTTCAATGAAGATATAGATGTCTTCGAAGCTTCTTCAGGGGATATCTAGAACGGAAAGATTGTCTTTCCTGGGACTTTCTCTTCAGGTGATGCAATATCTAAAGGAAAATGGTGCCCCACCCTGGGGACGAATTAGGGGGAAAGTGTCACATAGTAATTAGGCATTCCCCAGGGTCAGGTTTCAAAAGCTTTCCTGTGGCTGTATAACTTTGTCTCTCATAGGGGGGTATAAAGCTGGGTACCCAAGCCCAGCGTAGCTGGGACTGTCAGTATAGACTTCAGTCAGAGCCATGATTCTCTGCAGTACACAATCAATAAACACTCTTTTCCTCTTTGCTTCATTCATTTCTCACTATGATTTCCATTCCCTCTGCTGATATAGTAATAATAATAACAATAAATATATTTTAAATGTTAGTAATAAAGATCTCATTCGATCCTTTAAAAACTATTTGTACGCTTAAAATTGTTAACATGGTCAATTTTATTTTATTTGCATTTTACCACAACTTTAAATAAACACTATATGTATGAAATAGACAGGACAAGAATTATTCTCATTTTGCAAAATGAAGAGACTCAGAGAAAACCAAGGCTTTCTCCAATCCACATAAGCAATACAAGGCAGGGAAGAAATTGAACCTTGATCCTCTAAATTTAAACTAGTTAAATTCTAGCTTTATCTTTTCATTATACCTCTACTGATCATTCTCAAATATATATATTACATGACTCCATCTTTTCTTAACTTCCGGTGTCATTTAACAGGACTTGGTTTATACAAAAAGAAGGAAGATGAAGGACCTCCCTGAGCATCTGCTTGCATCTCTAACTCCACTCCCTACTCTGTGCCCTGCTTCATACCATAAATATTGGCAACCAATCTGCTTGTAGCTGTAATATCACAATGCTGTTTGGAAGAATATTTTTTTTTTATGCTCTTCCCTTTTCCTGAAATTTCAATCCTACTTTTCTTCTCCCCAGACAAAATACATGAACACATTTCACCTCTGTACATCTAACTACTATTTTAAGCTTTGACACATCATTATCTCCTTCAGGAAGTCTTTCCTGATCCCCAGGCTGCTTTCAGGGTCCCTCTTTTATGCTTCCAAAGCATCTAGTGCAGTGTATGTATCTGTTGTTGACATTGTCTAGATTCTAAGAAATTTAATGATTATCTATGAGTATTTATTCATATTTAAAGCTCCAGTGCATAGCCCTGGGACTTACATAAACTCTCAGGTAATGAATGTTTAATAGAAAGGGATCAACTAAGGTTTACAAGTGATACTACACTATCTATGTTTATAGAATATTAAACACACATATTTGGTTTGAATCAGAGGGCTTGTAGAATGAAGTAGGGGAGAGACAGCATTGGAGGATAAGGCTGAGCAGAGTATGGAGGTCTTTGAATGTCAGACATTAGGATTTTTAAGATATATTTTGTGTAAAATATGAAATCAGTAGATAATTTTTGAGTGGGGATCAATACACAAAATTGTATCTTAATGATATGTGAACACATTAAAGCAGAGAAATTATGAAAGTAAGAAGTATCATTAATTAATTAAACTAGCATTCATTGAGCAACTATCAGACATCAGACCCTATTCTGCAATGGTCCGGAATATAGGACTGTAAAAACAAAATTAAAAGATGGTAGTGATTGTGAATAAAGGATTAATAGGACTTGATACCTGACTATATTTGGGCCATGATGGGAAGAAGAGTACTAATGATGACAGATTTGCAAGTTTGAGTTAATTTGTCAAATGTCAGTATTCGCAGACATAGGCCCAGCAAAAGCGAAAGCTAGTAGGGGCAATTATGAGGAGATCACTTATAGATATGTTATCTTGAAAA
>CAUYPO010125144.1:0-20392 GCA_963574435.1 Cheirogaleus major
TAAATCAATTGTACTGAGTTCAATAATGTATGAGTTAATTTTTTAAACTGTTACTCTACAGTGAATTTTAAACATCCATTGAATCAAAAAATAAAATTTTCACTGCTTTTATTATAACTGAAATCATTTTCAACACAGAGCTCTTCTTATAAGCCTTATTATTTAAGTACTATATCGGATTTTCCACCACAGTTAGGTCCCAATGAGCAAATAAGCCGGCATCAACATGTGGACGCTCATTAACATCATGCATATGCTAATGTTCATGTGAGTGACAGAGACTGTCGCAAGTAACTGTGTGTGCAAATGGACAGAGATCATGCATATCCTCAAGAACTTACAGTGAAATACGAGGTCAGGCTAATCGAGGCTGGAGTTTGTTAGAATCTCTGCTTCTGAACGCCTGAGACACAGTATGGCCTGGCTGGAGTCACCGGCCAGGCACTGAGTGGTCAAGAATATCAGATGAAATATTGGTTAAGATCCACTAAACATGCTAGATCTCTCTAGCAGTGGTTTCACATCTTAGAAATACCAGGGGTGTTTTAAAAATACTAATTCCCAGACCCACCCCCAGACCAATTAAATCCATATCTCTGGATACTGTGACTTGTTGTGGCTATTTTTTTTTTTTTTTTTGAAACAGAGTCTCACTCTGTCACTTGGGCTAGAGTGCCATGGCGTCAACCTAGCTCACAGCAACCTCAAACTCCTGGGCTCAAATAATCCTACTGCTTCGGCCTCCCAAGTAGCTGGGACTACAGGCATGCGCCACCACACCTGGCTAATTTTTTAAAAGATATATATATATATATCTTAAAAAAACATATATATATATATGAAACCATATATATACATGGGTTTTTTTGTTTGTTTTCCAGCTAATTTCTTTCTATTTTTTTAGTAGAGACAGTGTTTCACTCTTGCTCAGGCTGGTCTCGAACTCCTGAGCTCAAATGATCCTCCTACCTTGGCCTCCCAGAGTGCTAGGATTACAGGCGTGAGCCACCGCACCCGGCATACATGAGTATTTTTTAAAGCTCCCAATAATTTAAATTTGCAGCCAGGGTTAAAAGCCACTGGCACAAAGCAATGCTTCTCAAACCTACACAGGCCTCTGAATTTCGTTAAAATGAGAATCTTGGGGAACCTGGGGATCTTGTTAAAATGTAGATTCTTAGTCAGTGGATCTGGGGTGCAGCTTGGGATTCTGCCCTTCTGACGTGTGCCTCAGAGATACTGATGCTGCTGGTCTGAGGACAAGACGTCTACACCACAGAACTCTGGACGCCTCCCGGTGTGGATAATTGTGCCTACAGGCATCCTCGTGCAATGTGGTGTTCTCCCGAGTCAGCTGCTGGACTGACAAGGGTGTTGGCGGTGAGGGCCGCAGTTGCTGAATGTTGACTTACTGGCCCCCTCCTCATTTGTCACGCCCGCGGGTGAACATGAGAGGACAGCCAGAAGGGCTGACAGTCAGAAGAAATGACACCAGGCATCCGATGTAAACCTGGAAAGTATGTGACGAGGTCCTCCCCGGGCACATAGCTGCAGACAACTGGCTTTGAGCGTCAGGGAGGCAAATGCTGTCACAGCCCTTGGGAAGGTCCTTCAGGAAGATGCTGAGGCTCAAACAGCTCTCAAGAGGGTCCACAGGGCCACCCTGCCTGACCTGGCACTGTCTGACTCCCTGCCCTGTGCTGGCTTTTATATGTCACGGAACAGAGGGTTAAACAAGCACTGAGTCAGCTATTGGGACCAGTCACCCAACTAAAAAGATTCAATTTCTACCTTTTGGGGCAGAGTTAGGTGGAACACTGGTTTCAGACAATGACAGAAGGAGGCGGCGGGGATGGGGGGGAGCAGTTGCTAGCAGATCCTTGTAAGCTTGGCCCACCATGCCTGAACTTCTAGGTGTGCCCCTGGCAAATTCTCTTCCACCTCGACTGGAGGAAAGGGGCAGTCAGTGCATTCCCATCAGAGGACCCCTTCTCTGCCGTGTAAGTGCTTACTTTTCTTTTCTTTTCCCTTGGTGATAGGACACAAGGATGCTGATGCCAGGGCACAAGTCCTTCAGGAAGAGAAGGCCAATCCACAGGAGATATCAGGCACGGAAAGGGGATGAGCACCTCCAGGCCTGCAGAGACAGTGGCTTACCCCGGGCCCCTGACCCCCTCTCCCTCTGTTCCTGAGGGCCACGCGCCAGGGGTCAGGCTATCCTTTGTCTGGGCCCAAGACCATAGACCTTTTTGCTCCTAAGGACAGTTTATAAGCTGAAAATTCCAGTCTGGCCAAGTACCTTTGTGATGGCGTCTTGGATAGAAAAACATTAAAACCTTCCTTTAATATTATTTGCCAGACCAGGTTTTTAAAAAGATGACTTTGTTGTTGAAAGCTGCCTAGAGGCCCTCTAGTCCTGATGTCCCCAACTCCAGGTCTGCAGACTGGTAGGAGTCTGAGGCCTGTTAGGAACAGGGCTGGGCCACACAGCAGGAGGTGAGTGAAGCTTCATTTGTATTTACAGCCACAGTGCACCATCGCCCCACCCCAGCCCCAGTCTGTGGGAAAATTGTCTTCCATGAAACCAGTCCCTGGTGCCAAAAACGTCGGGGACCACTGCTCTAGTCTCCCTCGACAGTTTTATCCATAAAGAAATTAGATAATTTCTAATTTCTGTCTTGCATATTATCCCCGATCATTTCATTATGAAAGAATTTTATCATGAGCTGACTCCACAGGTACTTCTAAAGCATGATCTCATTCGGGCAGCATTTAGTCAATAACAAAAACACATCTCCTTTTTGCTTTTTCTGTCCTAACTTCATCTCCATAAGCTCAGAGAGAGTACATTCTGGATTATTCTCTCTCTCTTTCTTAGCCTCTTTCCCTGCAAGAGTTTCTCCAGCCAACCTTCAGCTTCATCCCTTTTCTGGACTTCTGCAATGCAGACTTATGCTCATTGATGTGCAAACCCCATTCCTCTGACACCTCACATCCCCCTAGCCACCAGCCTCCTGGCCCTTCTCCAAGGCAGCCCACTGAAACTAGGCAGATGTTCTCTAAATTTTCAATTCAAAGTCTAGCAGTAGCTTTTGTGGTTGTAGATGCATAGGTGTGAACCTTTGGGAATACTACGTTTTCATTTATCTTCTGCTCTAACTATTGGAATAATAAGGTAAATAATTATAAATGGTATGCAGAGTGACATTGATTGAAACAATGGTTTCTTTGCCTTGCCAGCAGCAAATGTTTGGATGTGGCACAGATGAACATTAAATGCTTGGCCTAAAATATCTCTAGCCTTCATACTATCTGACAGAGACTAGGGAAAGGACTAAAATAAGTCAGGGGTGGACCTAACTCCCTAGCTGCCAGCTAGCAGATTTTCTACTGGGAAAAATTCACCTCAATCAAGAAAAGAATTATAATAAACAATATTATTTACCAATCAGAGTTTAAAATGTCTTGTGTGAATTTGGTCTGGGTGAGATACGTGATCTGTTACTAGGTCAATGGCTCCCCTATCTCCAGCTATGCACGCTATGGTCAGACGGAAATTCCGAAGAGTCAAAGAAGCTCAGAAACAGCTCAGCTTCATAGGAATTCAAGATTAAGAACCCATCCCTTGTCCCCACCTGATAGAACCCAAAGTAACAACATGATTTCTGAGGTATTCATACCAAGTGAGAATAAAATGGCATACTCTGTAGAGTAAAATGGCGTGGGAGGTGTGCACGGAGACCCGTTTGGGGACGGTGCCCTCTCTAGCATGCTGGTGGGTATGTGGGGATTTCTTAGTGTCACCTGCTACTTGGTTTTAGAAAGGGGACTCTGACCCGGCAGAAGGAGGCCCCTGCTCTCCCCCCTCCACAGAACTTCACACCCCACTTCTGCTCCTGGGCTGCTTCTCTGTCAGCCTTCACGTTCTGCTGCATTTCTTAAAAGGAGAAAAGAGTCTCCAATCCTTGGCACTCGCGGTTGAAGGAGCGAGGTTATGATTGCAGTTAGGCTCGAGGCGCTGGGCATCGGTAAACAACATGGAGAAAAAAAATTTTAGGAGCCCTCAGAGTGACTGCAGAGGGCACAGATTTGAGAAGTTTATATTGACCAAGCTCTTAGATGTGAGGGAATTAGCTGGTTATTTAGTTGAGACAGAATTTGTTAAAGGCCCCAAGTACACACTGCAGAAAAGAGAAAGCACGGTGATTGTACTTATACCCCTAACGTAGGGAAGACCTAACAGGGGAGGAGAAGACCCACATTAGAAATGGAAAATAGATGGGCACATCAATGAAAACAACACAAAGCCCATAAAGCTGGCTAAATAAATAGTAAGGCTTCGCTGGACAGACTGGGGTAGTCTGGACTGATGAAGAGTAGAAGGAGAAGGGAGAGGACTAGCCTTAAAAATGTTGAGAGACATCAATAGACATCAATACTAGGTTGGCCACGAGGACTGTGTGAGCAGCAGATGGCTGTCTGAGAAAATCAGCGCGGTAAAGGGGCAGCCAGTGGGACTTCACGTCACCAGTCGCTGTAGCCTCTGAGAAGGGGAGTTCCACCAAAACGAAATTAGTAGAAGACATTTAATGTTTACTGTTAAGGATCAAATTGATGGAGGTGGCAGGGTTCGAAGGGTGAACCGTGGAGTTAGGAGGATGAGTTTGCTGTGGCAGTACCAAACCAGAACTACCAGGGCTCTCACTTCTGGAACGGAGGGGAAGATGCTGAGTTGAGGAAAGTTTTCAGAGTAGGATTGATAGTATTTGGCCAACAGGCACAACGGATAATGAGCGAACCCAATTTTATAAATTTCAGAGCTTACACAAAGATTTATGGTCATCAAACATGCAGGTACCAACTTGTTGGCTGAATGGAAGTCATTCTAGAGATTGAAGGCTATAATTTCAATGAATAATGCCCCTCTAATGAGCTTACTAAAAACGAATCCATATACCAGTGCTTTTCCACCCAGGCTGATAACTTGATTTGGTGAGAGGTCATAGAATGACCCCAATTAGGTGAACACGCACTCTTCTGTTTCCTCTAATTTGATGTGGTCTCTGCCTCTCCACCTGCAAAGTCTCAACGTTTGCTGATGGATTGAGTGCAGCCTGCAAACACCCCCCAGAGCGACAGCTAGATGCCTCCTGTCCAATATGCAGAGCTGCATGATGGCACATGGCACCACTGGGTACCTGGCTAGCTGTGAGCCAAGCATGGCAGGAGGGCAGAAGAGTTGTTTCTTGCCCGTGCACGAGTGGTGGCTGTTTTTCGAAACTCCTTAAAATACATCATCTCCCCTGGGGAAAATTGTGCTCGACTTTCCACTGCCCCAAGTCAGGGTGAATCTCTAGCTAAACAGAAATACCCAAAAGGGAAACCCTGAAGCCTGAGGTCTCTCTCTGCTCTTGTTTCTACAGGTGACATGATGCAGCCACAGAAAAAGAGGAAGTGATTTCTCGCCATTTTCCAAGAACCAAGAAGGAAGAAAGCACGAGAGCTTTTTCTCATCTTTTTTTGTGGTGGAGCAATATAGGAAGGTAGATAAGACAGGGAGTGGTATTCAAATTTAATAAGAGTATGAGGAGGGTGGCTTGAGAACTCTTGGGGTTTGAAAGGTTGACTGCACACAACAAAACCAACGCCTGCCGTTTCAGAATTTGTCTGACCTTTGTGGAAGATGGTCTCTGGTTAAAATCTGGCCAAAAGCTAAAGAAACTCACATAAACTTGGTGTTAGAGAACATTTAGAGAGAGAGAAAGGAACTTAAGGTCAGTCAAACCTTCAATTTACAGAGGAGGATGCTGAGGACCTAGGTGAGAAGTTACCTCATGAGGCTAAAGGGCTAGTTGATGTCAGAGCCGAGACAATAGCTTTTGTCACCTAGATTTTCTAACTCCCAGTCCTGGCCCATTTTTAATAATTTCAACTTCTCTTTAAAAACAAACAAACCAGCATTTTAGTAAGCTAGTTATTTCCATGGATTGCTTATTCATTTTTTTCATCAATCTAGAAATACAGGGAGATGACTGCTACTGAAGTTGTCTGTCTACTTGGAAATTATAAAGATCAATGAGAAAGTAAGTTATAAAAAGTATTGGGAAATCTGTCCCTCTTGGGAGCAAACATTCAAGCAGGAATAAACATTGAACATAGTGACATTGCCAAATTCTTCCGTTCAAATGGATAAATTCACCAAATAAACGTTGTACATTTTACTTGGAGAAGACCCTGGTTGAAAAGTGACATGATTATGAAGGCTGCTGAGATAGATTGCTTTCGCACAGAGCACGTTGCAGAGTTAGTATATGTTTTAACAAAGCTGATCGTCAGATGACGAACAGCGATTCATAAACCCTGTTTTGATTTTCCTAGTGGTTTTCCCCTGGCTTTTATTTATAGGCACATTTTTAAAAGAACACACATGACAAATGTCTAGTGGTGGGTAAATGTGTTTGGGTCTACTAGTATGTCACCAAGCTCATCTGGGTTGGGGTGTGGACACTGGAGTGAATTGTACCTGGGCTTCCCAACCTAACATTATGGAGGAGAGATTTGGTAAAAAACTGACACCAAGAGCAGTCTTCAGGGGATGGAGAGGAGGGCAGGATATCTCACTAGGGAAGGCAGTCCAAGGGAAGACCGGGGCAGGTGCCAAAAAGCCTGCTCAAGCCCTACTGCTTTTCCACTGTTCTATTAATATGAGCCTCAAGTCTTTTTCACACTGAGCTGGGAACACCACCTCTTTCCCCACACCTGCTGCTGCCTCTTAACTGCTCAGAGCACCTGGTCCCAGCAGGCGCCCAGAAGCAGTTGTCACAGTGGAAATACCCCAAATGGGAAGCCTGCAGGGGATCACCCAAGTTTTTCCATACCCCAAAGATGACTTGGGCTACATACTTCTCAGAGTCATAGTAAGCTCTTGGCTGGGATAAGCCTGCAGATTTCTATTTGTGGCTTTACTGTCCCTAGGACCAAATTAAACCTTGATTGCAGCATGCCTGGCCATGGTGCAATATCTATTCCAACACTAGAAATATCTCAGGACTATTCCCATTAAGCACAAACCTAAGCACGCAAGTGTGTCTTCTGTGCTGCTGCAGCTTAAGAAAGGAAAAGCAGCCAAACACCTGTGATGAATGCTAATTGAACATCCATTAAGAGGTAGACAGTATTTGCATCCTCTGTAGGGCTGTGTTAGGCCCTTAACAGTTAGAAAATGACAAATCTAGAAACCAAATGATGATACCAGCAATAGTATTTATATAGTGTCATGTAATTTACAATCACTCTCACCCATTTTAGCCTCACAGGCTCTTTGTAAGTAGGAAATGTATTATGCCTTCATTTTACAAATAAGCAAACTGAGTTTCTGACAGTGCTATGCTGGGAAATGTTTACTGGCCAACTCTCTAGAGAAAAAAATATTAAAGCCCTGATTGATAGTGTTTGTCTGTTTCCATGGTGTAAACACTCTCACCATGTTAGTACCAACATGTTGCTGAATGCAGAGTTGGGAAGAGACGTACATGATCACTTGGTCCTCAAGAGCCTGGATGAGCTGGCCCCAGCACACCTCTGGGTGCACAGCAGAGAAATGACAGGTCCAAGGTAACACAAATAGTTATTCTAGAGCTCACCTTCCTTCCTCTTTATTATAGAGCAAAGCAGTAACTGGGCATCCAAAAGCCTTTATTTAAAAAAAGAAAGAAAGAAATAAGACAAAACCAAAACTGTATTCACATTCTGCAAAGCTGGACAAGAGAAGGTGGTTGGGGACCCCAGCTTGGTGGAAACTATCCCTCATACAGGCAGAAGGAGGAGCAACACCACCACTGCCACGCAGATTGGCCTGTCCCCACGCTTAGGTGCCCGTGTTGCTATCTCACATGTGAAACCAATTTCGAATTTGGGTAGAAGACTTGTTGCCCAAACAACACATTAACCCCATCCTCCCCCCAAAAGGGTCCTACACTTCTCAAGCGATTTTCAGCTCCTCTGCACCTCCCTGCTTGCAATACTTGTCATAACAGGAAGCCACTTTCATATACTGTGATCCCCAAACACGTTGCACCCACACGTGGGGAGTGTGAGGGGGCCGGGCACTGGGCCCCTCCCAAGGCACGGTGTCCTCCCTCCCAGGCCTGGACTCAGCAACCAGGATCTACTTCCAGACAGCCTTGTTTTCCTTTCTCATGCAGTTGCTGCTGTCTTTTTTTTTTTTTTTTTAATAAAGCATTTGAGTAGGCAGCAAAGCCAGTCAGAACTGTTTATTTATAGCTGTGGATTTTCAATGCTGTATAAATTAGAAATCGTTGCTGAATGAGGCCTGCGCCCACTCATACACGCAGGGCCGCTATCTGTGAGTCCTTTCACACGGTTTGACTGTACACAGTCTAAAATGGGAGAAAATGACATGCTCCGAGTCAAATGACGGAGTCACAGCTAAACGGCAAAGCAGAAAACCGGCAATTATTTTTCCTCAGCACAATATGGGGAGTACGACAGGTGCAATTATCCAATATTATTTAACAGCACCGGTTTGTGGTGTAGGGAGAAAATAAAGGTTTCCGTGTCTTAGAGAAGGAAAAAAAAAAAAAAAGAAGAGAAAGAACCTGCCTTGCTGCTCCTGTTTCTGCGGATTAGGCTGTGTTATGTAAATTGAAACTGGCCAGGATTCCAAATCCGGGAGAGAGAACTGCTTGGCTCCCTGGCCCTTGCTCCCTGCAAAGGCCCCCCAGCCTTGGTGCTGTGGCCTGAACCCGTCCTCCCCAGGCAGGGCTCCGGGCAAGAAATGGGGAAGGCCGGGCCTGCTGGGCTGTCCCCTTAGAGGGAAACCCCCTCCTGCTTCAGGTTCTCCCATTCTCAGCTGGACGATGAGATCAGAGAGAAGGTGGCCCACAAGGAACAGCTTTCATTCCTTTAACAAGCTCTCCCATCACTGGCTTCGGCACATTTTAATTCCTACTCCCAAGCCTTTGCTTAAACCGGTCACCCCACCTGCAAAGACTCCTCTTCTTCCAGCTACTGTGGAACAAATAAGTCGTCTTTCATGGCTTCTGACCTCACGGGAATGCCTCTTCCCAGCTCTCCTCAAAAGCTCTGTCTTGTCCCCTCCCAGGGCGTGTGGCCTGCTGCCTCCTCTAAATTTCCCCGGCAGGCTGTCCCCACCAGCTGCACAGTGTTCCCTCGCTCTCCCCTTCACACATGCCCCCAGCTTCTGCTTCTGCTACGGTATGGAATGCTGTGTCGACCAAAGAAGAGAGGCAACCTTTTAAAGAATTACAGTTAGTTGTACTCAGAGGTCTTACTGAGGGCCAGAGACGGAGGCCCCCAGCCCGGCAGCAGTTCCATCCTCCTGCTCCAGACTAGTATTTCAGCCCGCTGCTTGCAGACGGCTAGGTGGTGGGGTTCAGTCCGTGCAAAATCACATGCAACTTGCTCGGGAGTTACATCAAAGCAGAATCGCATCAAGGTTTGGGTGCAAGAGCACATCTGGTTATAGATTACAGAGGCGTAATCCCTAACCCCGTCAGATGTTATTTTACCTGTAGGAAAAGGCGAAGACTGGGTTCATTTATCTTTTAAGGAATATAGTGACTCAGGCAGGAGACATGGGGGGGCCATGTGCTCTATCCTGTTTTGTCTTCAAAGTGTCTTTCCGAGAGCTGCCCATCACAGAGGCAGGGGCTTTGTGAAAATTTGCTGGCACGGAGAAATGAGCAAACGGGGCTTCTTACAGGTGCTGCTTTGTCTCACAGCTGGAGAGATAAGAAGCTTCAGAACCAGACCAGATTTGAGTTCAAGTTCGGACTCCAGAACCCACTATCTGTACTGAACCTGGGGAAAATAGTTTACTTATCTGAGCCTTGTTTCTTATCTGTAAAGTTGAAGGATGATACCAACCATACTTAAATGAGAAGATTTAAAGTGGTGGATGCGAGTGCCCAGCATCCAAGGCCCCCATCCCACCCTGCTTGATTGCAAACTCCATCTCCGGGCGCCACGTCTACTGCCTGCATCCCAACAAAGCCTGACTCTGCACCACTGGACAGTACTGAACACAGAGACTGACGAGGATTCTTTATAGCTTCTTAATCTTATGGGCTTCATCACCAAGTATCTTCCACCCTAGGCTTCCCCAAGAGCTGAGATTCCCAACATTAGAGTGGTCATTTCATTTAAGATGCTTTCTCTGTCTTATATACCAGGATCCTATTACAATAACAGTGATGATCATATTATAGTTCCATGGGTCTAGCAATGACAAGAACATTGATAGAATGGGACACAGGGAGAATTTTGATAAAAAGGAGAAGGAGAGGAGGAATGACCTGGCTGCATGCAGGTGGAGCTCCGGAACGGATGATCAGATGGCCTTGCTGGCCCAAAGGAGGGCCCATGGGGTACGAGGGTCCAAGCCAGGGAGCTTGGTCCTTAAACAGGAAGGGGGGCACCAAAGACAAATTTTATTGAAATAAGAATTTATTTTACCTTAGGTGCATGCTCACCCTTCCTGACAGATGGTAAGTGCTGTCATCAGGGCCTGGTCTAGCCTGACTGTACAACAGCATCATCCCCACGACCCATGACATCGTCACTCTCTCACCTGCTGTGATCTTCAGGGGCAGTAGGAAGGGCCTCTGCTCTTCCTGCCATCCCAAGTATCTAGCTACTTTACACAAAAGCATTTTGCCAAAGATGAAGCCTCCGATTTTATATGGAGAAACAAATTTAGCATGTAAATATTTCTGAGAGAAGTGACTTGTTAAACTCACATATGTTCAATTATCAATGAAGGATATTTGATGATTTGAAAGCAAGTCTCAATATCGGAGGGTCATGCTTGGCAACATGAAGATGGGGACATTGTGAGAGAAGGAACAGGTACAGAAAGGGTCAGCTGCAGACTCCAGGGAAGAACCCTGCGGGTTGCCAAGAGATGGCTGGGCATGCCTTGGCTGTGTCCACCACTCCCTGAGAGAGCTGATCAGTGGGTCAAGAACACCAGAATGGAGCCAGTGGTCTCAGAAGACAATAGGCCAGCTGAATTCTCCACGCCCTTGGGGTTAGGAGTGGACAGAGAAGACATAGCTGTAACATGCCACTCTGTTCCCCAGTCCTGATTATCTGCCGGACACTGTGGGAATTTAAACTTGCTCTATGTCTTGAGAGAGAAGTTAGTGTTGGGTTGTCATCATTCTTAAGAAGAGAAGACACAGAGCAAAGAAAAACATTTGGATCCCACTGGCTTCTGAAGACTCACAGGCAGCTTTGAGCTTTCCCAATATCCCTCCTCATTCAAACATCTGTCTCAACTCTGGTTTCTCTTCAAAATGAATAAATCTTTTGCCTTTTACAAACATCTGTCTCGTCCACCAGTCACAGAAAGCCTAAAGTGTTGTAGAGAGATGGACACTTATTAAGGGCATACTGTGTGTTTCTTTGAGGGTGAGGAGTATGTCTTATCCACCATATATCCTCACACACAAAGCACAGTGCATAATATCTGCTAGACTTTAAATGCATATTTGATGCTCAGACAATTTAAGTAACATGCTCAGTGTCTTATGGTGGCTTTGGAATCCAAATGCAGACCTGTCTGACCCAAATGCTCACTTCAGCAGTGGCTTTTGACCCTTCTTGACTGATACCTTCGGAAATACATTTTACACCATGGCCCAATAGAAACACACGCACTCACACACACACACACTTTTGTGAAATGTTTCATAAAATCATACTCATTTTAGTATGCAATACACACCTTCATTTTCTATGATACGGTTTCCTATTTCATTATTTAAAATATGTTGTGATTATTAAATTGATTTCTTAATCCAATAATGGTGATATTAAGAAATAATGGATTTCTTAATCCAATGATAATAACAGGGTTCAACTTAATTCAGTAAGTTGAACAACACTGCACTTCATCATACTATAGAATTCATTAATTCATTCAACAAACAAACATAAAGAGCATCCTGTGTGTATGCCCTGGCCATGTGCATGCCGTAGCCTACGGGTGGGGATGTGGTGTCCATCTGCCTGGCCATTTGTGTTAGGGCTGGAGGTTTGCTCTTTCATCCTGCAGTATCTTTGGGAAGGCAGAACAAGCCTGGTTTTCCCAGCTTACTCTGTTAGCAGCTGCTCTGCTAGACTCAGCTCCTCTGAGATGCTAACAGGAAGAAGAGAAAATCCCTTCCACTACATGAGCTTACAAAACCTTCCGCTGAGGCTTAAGTCTGGCCTGAGCAAATATATTTGGTTACACTTTAGGGATTTGTTTTCACTCAACACTAAATTTTATTAAGATTCTAATGATGAAGTTAGATGACGTAGAGTTAGGAAAACATGTAATGTATGACTTTTACCTTGCCAGGAATCTGGTACGTGATTCTGAAGACTTTCAATGTAGACATGTTTTACTCCGTATGAAATTTTTCTAACTACATTATAAAATGCACTTACATTGTCATTGCATGTACATGCATTAACTCAACTTTGCCAATTTTAAAAATCACATGGTTTCTCTTTCTTGTAAAATAGATTGCATCTACTCTGCCAGTACTTTCCTCTGCCAGACTCTTCCTGTCATTGTTGACCTTTTCTTGCCCTCACATATCACCAAACTATGAGGAAGAGGCCAAAAGAACTGTTGGCCCCCAATTCAGGCATAGTTTCCCCACTCAGCAGTGTGGATTTCTGTGTAATCCTCAAATCAAGGGAAAGGAAAGAACTGTTGAAAAATGTCTTTCCAACTCATAGATGAACATCTCTAAATTCACTTGGGAACCCCCATTTTAGATGCCGGGCATGAGTGAGACAGGGATTATTTGCATGACTATATTAACAATGATAAAGGGAAACTTACCTGTTCCTTCTAGGAGGCTTAATGAAAACATCAGGAATATGTAAATCTTGGCTCTGTGATTGCTTATTGGGAATGGAAATGAAAGCACAACTTCAGGGGGGATCTCCAGGATGGGAGTCAATGAAACGCCGAGCTATGTGTGTGTAAATGTTATGCTTGCGATCTGCAGATCAAAGCGAGGCCAGCCCTTCTCCCCTATTGGTGAGTGGAGGTGCCCAAGGTAGGTGCTCTCTGATGTTGACTTCCTGCCTCCCACCTTGCCTCTTTCTGCACTCAACACCTGCCATTTAACTTTATCCCTTACCTGGTCATTCTTGAAAGACCCTCCAAATGCCAGTGGCCGTGCCTCCTAGCACAATGACCGCACTAGACTGCTTACCCAACACCTAAACGATCCGGATTAACGTTTAGCTAAAACTTTACTATCACTAAATTTAATTATATTTGCAATATAAATTCAATATAGTTGCAATAACTCAGAAGTAGTATAGCTATTATTATTATCACCCATGTTAATTTCCTAGAACTACTGTAGCAAAGTTCTGCAAACCGGATGGCTTAAAAACAACAGAAAGGTATCCTCTCACAGTTCTGGAGTCTGGTAATCTAAAATCAAGGTGTCAGCAGCACTCTGCTTCCTCTGAAGGCTCTAGGGAAGCATCCTTTCTTCTGTTGTCCCCAGGAATCCTTGGCATGTGGCTACATCACTCCAGTGTCTGCCTTGTCACACAGCATTCTTCCCTGTGCGTCTCTGTGTCTCTCACCTTACAGAGACTCTGAAATCTGTGTCTAAATCTCCCTCTCCTTTCTCTTATAAATCCATCACTCATTGGAGTTAGGGTCCATGCTAAGTCCAGGATGATCCATTTCAGGATCCTTAACTAATCATATCTACAAAGAACTGTATTTCCAACTAAGGTCACATTCTGGGGTTCCAGGTGGACATGAATATTGGAAGGTGTGGGGGACCCTATTCAACCCAATACATTATCCCTATTTAACACATGAGGGCACTGAGGGTCAGAGGTCATTGGATACCAAATTCCAGCTTTTGACTTTTCTCATGCGTCTGTCCTAGTTCACCAAAAATTTATACCATCTACTGAGCGCCCACTACAGCACAGGTATTCGCTGTTCATTTTCCCTAGGCCTCACCACAGCTTGGAAGGATAGACATCATTATCCTAATGTTAGGGATAAAAAAAAGTCTGAGGCTTAGTGAAGTGAATGGATTTTCCCAGTGAAGAATTACCCAAGAAGATGGGATGGGGGGGCGGTGACGGGAGGTGGCTTGGTGGGTATAAAGTGCATCGCTGTGACGTGAAGGCCTTGCGTTCACCACAATATAATATATCAATGTAGCAAAATCATACTTGTACCCCATGAATATATACAAATAAGGATAAATAAATAAGAATTATCCAAGAAGAATAGAGCCCAAAGCTCATTTTGGCTGCTCTGATGCCAGTCCCTTTTTTAAAAATACCACACAACTTTTACCAAATCTTGCTTCTGTTTCCTTCATGATGTCTGGAAGATCAACCCATCCTTCTGTCTCCTCAAGGTCAAAATGTTACACATTTTCATTTCCAATCTTCTGAGGCGACATGGGAAGGGTGCAGGCAGAGGGAAAACCTTATCATTGCGGAAACACCCTCTTTCCTGAGCCCAGGCAACTGTAACAGGCATGAAAGCCAGTTAAGTGGACACTGAGGGGGACCCCAAAGGAAGAAAAGAAACACAAATTGCTGCCGAGGGGTATGTGGCAGAGCCACTCAGCCTGGCCTGCATGTTTGGAGTCACCTGGGGAACTTATCAAAGTCCTTGGTCCACATCCCTCCTTCAGAGATTCTGAATCGGTCTGAGCTACAGATTAGGCATTGGAAGTTTTAAAAGCACGTCCAGGTCACCCCAGTGTGCAGCCAAGGTTGGAAGCCACCTGGATCCTGCTGTATGGGAATTCTCCTTTAATTTTCCTTGGATGTGGCAGCAGCTGAGGTCTTCAGGCTGTGTTGACCATCACCTGGGAGAGCCACTGCCTTCTTTCCTGGCTGTATTCAGGAGCCTCCTCCCAGCCCTGAAAGTGTCCAGATTTGGTGGCATGAGAGACTTCCTGGTTCCTTTGGGTGCAACAGCAGAAGTGACTTTGAGACAGAGTGTGTGGCTCTGGGAATGGCTCAGAGGGCTCTGCAGAACTTTCTGGTCATGCTGTCTCATGTATACGTACGACCGCAGTGCACTTCCCTATTGGGAAGAGCCCAGCCTGCTGGAGCCAAGCCTGTGGGGGCTCCTGGTGGGAACTGCTCCAGCAGGAGGCCTCTGGACTTGAACTGCAGCCTGAGCCCTTCCCTGGGTCTCCAGCCTGCCCACCTACCCGAGTGATCCGGGACTTATCAGCCTCCATAAAAGCATGAGCCAAGTCCTTAAAATAAATCTCTTTCCATGTATGCGCACATCCTACTGGTCCTGTTTCTCTGGACGTCGCTGACTGATATACTCCTCTCCGTTTGCTCCCCTGGCCTCACCTCTTTTTCCTGGGTTTGCCCTCCGGCCCTGCACTGTGCCTGCCTGTCCCTCCCCAGGTTGTCTGCCTGCAGTCCCTGTGACTCATAGGACTATAATAATCCTTTCGCTTCTGCCTGCCAAACTCTCTCTTCTTTCTTCATTCAAGAGCCTCCCAAAATCCTACTTCATCCAATCAAGGAAACAACAGTCTGTCCTCCCTAGGAGGAATCCATTCAGTGAAGCAGATTTCAGAAAGGAAACCCTAATGTGTGAGTGTTACTTTGAAAATTAATTTTTGAGGCAGCTCCACCCATGACAGTAAGGGGACTTAGTGTTTTATAAAACCCTCTGCCTCAGAGGCCAGGCTGCAAGGTCTGCACTGCACAGGTTTGTGTTGAGCACATCTTCACCTGGGCCTCGAGATGCTCCCAAGGCTGTGGTCTTGGGTGTGGCTTCCTGAATGAGCTGCTAAAGTCCACTGCCCTTCACAGCTACAGATTTTACAGCCAACCTCACACTGCCATCCTGCCCGCATGACATTGCTTAAGGTGTCAGAGAAAATCCACAAGCCTGCGTCTTCTTGGGCATGGGCCCCTGTGCTTTCCTCCTGGGAGCAAGGTCATTACTACACAAGCTCAACTTGAGAGATCAATATCAAAAGCCCACAGCAAGGAGCACCATCAGTGGTCTGGTGGCCCATAAACCCCACCTGTGTTCACCTGCATTCCAGGTTCCGAGGCCATTAGTAGCTGGAATGAGAATAGTAGCCATGGCCAGATCATGATCGTTACTGCAAACGACCCGCAAGAGTCTCACCACTGCCCCACACTGCGGATGATGAAGGGTTGAGGAGGCACATCACCCTTGCGATGTTAAACCGCACCCCACTAGATGCTGAAGGGCACAGGACATGCTGCCTCAAAACGCCTCCAAGGAGCTACTGCTCCAGAGCCCCCTGAATGGCTTAGAGAGAGGATGGTATCAAAGACATAGAAAGCCCAGGGTGTATGCTCACATCACGGAGGCTGCTAAAATGTCAAAGGACACAAGGTTTATAGGTGCTCTGAGTTCAGTTAGTCCCATTGGCACAGCATTTTCCGTCTTGGGTGACTCATTCAACCTTTCAGAGCTTGGTTTCCTCATATAACATGAATGGGAGTGCCATACTTAACTTGTGTTAGAGCTCCTGTGAGGATGGATGATAATAACACTGAACCGAGAACATTTAGCCAGTGTCAGCATCCAATAAACATCCATTCCTTCTCTGCTCTCTTACCGCAAAGGCTCGAATAATCAATCCAATGAGGGATATTTATAGGTTTATAAGTCCACATAAAGTGCTAAAGTTCCTACAAATAATACAGCTTCGACAGGCTTACCTGAAGGGAAGCCGTTCACGGCGGCACCTCCTTCCCACCCCACACATGCGAATATCTCCCAAGCAGCCTTTGCATTACAGCGCACTGGAGGTAAATTCATTTTGCAGTTAACAAAGGACAAGGAGGCCCTCCTTGACGTTTGAAGTTGGAGTATTTAAGGTGCATTTGCTGACTTTCAATCCCCTTATCTTGCAATAAGATCACTTGGCAGGATGTCCTTACAATGGTAGTATAAATTTAATGGGGGAGGAAGGGAAATAATACATATATAAATATATATTTATTAAATGTATTTAATATTCATTAATTTATTAAATATTAATATATAAAAATGCAGATTTATATATTCCCTTCTGGTCTTCAACTGCATTTTTCATTACCTCATGTCTGGGTCTAGGCCTACTACTAAATGTGAAGGTGAGAGCCCTCTGGTGGCAAAATTGACTCTTCCTTTTTTTGTTTTGTTTTGTTTTTTTGTTTTTTAGAGATACTGAAACAAATTATCTTGTGTTTTGAAAGTCTTGTGCCTTGTTCCAATTAGCAATTTGCTACATGAACTTCGTCTTTTCTCCACCTGTGCCCCTCACGCTTGAATAAAGAGGAGACATATTTTCGATCTCTTTGATGCTCTGCCTTTAGGCACATCTTTAATCCACATTCTAAAAAGATGAAACACCATTTTAGAAATTTGATTTTCAGATATTTATCTAGCAAATATTTATTGGGCATCTATAACAAGTCAGACATCATACTAGGTACTGGAAGAGTTACAAGAAAACTTAAAATATAATCTCTAATTGCAAGGAGTTTATGGTAGAGTACAGAGAATAGCCTTGACTTTTTATTTTATTTTATTAATTTCATTTATTTATTTTTTTGAGACGGAATCTTGCTAGGTTGCTCAGGCTGATCTCAAACTCCCAGGCTCAAGCGATCTTCCTGCCTCAACCTCCTGAGTAGCTAATATTACAGGTGCATGCCGCTGTGTCTGGCTTTGCCTTTTTAAAAATGTGGCTTTTCTATAAAATGTAATCACATTATAAAATACATAAATTTTCTTGTCAGAGGCTCCTAGGTTCCCTATCTTCCATCCATTCACGTGCCTGTAGAGAAAACCTGAACGTCATTGTGAACTCTTCTTTCTCCCACTCTCCAATCCAATGATTCACCATGTCCTGTCAATTCCATTTCTCTTTATTTCTGTTGACATCTACTTAGCTGAAGGCACCATCATTTCAGGTTATTATAATATCCTTTTTAAAAATATATTTTTAAAATTATTTGAGTGCTCATACCATAGAATTCAAAAAGTACAATAGTGAAGGCATAGCAAGAAAGTCTCTCTCACACCCCTCTATCCTCGCCGCTCAGTTCCCCTCTGCAAAATCAGCTACAAGTCCCAATCTCTTGGAAGAACTTCTAAAGATATTCTGTTTTTGTATGAAATATTCATATTTCTTTCCACAAATGATAACATGCAGTTTGGTGCTGTGCTTTCACATCTTCAGTACATGTTGGAGAAAATTCCAAATCAGCGTAAAGAGAGCTGTTTCATTCTTTCTAAAGAGATGCATAGAATTCTATTATATGTATATTACTATAATTTATTTAATCAGTTCTCTATTGATGGAAATTCAGATGGTTTCCAACCCTTTGCTATTGCAAGTCAACACTCCAATAAATATCCTCATACAGACATCATTTTGCACACGTGCCAGAATATACTTAGAATAAATTCCTAGAAGTGAGATTATTAGATGAAAGGGTATGCATATTTTTAGTTTTGATAGTTATTGCCAAATTACTCTTCACAGAGGCTTTATCAAAGTCTACACTCACTGATTAAATATGAGCCCATGCTTCCCCAAATCATCAGCTATACAGGGAGTTATCACTTTGTGTTTTATCTTCACCAATCATGGGTAGAAATGGTATTGCAATACAGTTTTAAGTTCCTCTCCTCTCCTCTCCTCTCCTCTCCTCTCTTCTCTTCTTTTCTTTTCTTTTTTCTCTTCTGAGACAGAGTCTTGTTCTCACTCTGGCTAGAGTTCTGTGTCATCATAGCTCACTGCAGCCTCAAACTTTTGAGCTCAAGCAATCCTCCTGCTTCAGCCCCCAGTTAGCTGGGACTAACAGGTTCACACCAACACACCTGGCTAATTTTTCTATTTTTTGTAAAGATGGGATCTCACTCTTGCTCAGGCTGGTCTTGAACTCCTGGCCTCAAGTGATCCTCCCACCTCAGCCTAACAAAGTGCTAAGCTTACATTATTCTTATTTTGAATAATGTTGAGCATCTTTTTATGTTTAAGATGTATCTTAATGTATATTGATTTATGTGTATTTTCTATGAGTATATTTGTATATCTTTTGTGAACAGTTGATCTGTGTGACCAATAAAGTATGGCAGAAGTGATGGTATGTCATTTCCAAGATTAGCTTATAAAAGATACTCGGCTTCTGTCTTGGTGGCTCTCTCTAGAGCACTTGCCCTGGGGGAAGCTGCTACCACGTCATAAGCAGCCCAATAGAGAAGGCCAAGTGGTGAGGAGCAGAGGCCTCCTGCCAACTGTGGCAGGAATGATCTCAGAAGGGTTCTCCAGCCTCAGGTGAGCCTAGAATGACTACAGCCTTGGCTGATGTCTCCACTGCAACTTAGTGAGAGACCTTGAGCCGCAACCAACCAGTTAAGCTGCTGCCAGATTCCTGACCCACAGAAATGTTGAGATTATAAATATTCATTGCTCTAAGCTGCTAAATTTGGGGCCAATTTTTTATACATCAATCAATAACAATATAGAGTTCTTAATGTATTAAGAAAACCACTCCTTTCTCTTCAGTTTGAACTTCTTGATAGGAACCCCTGTTTGTTGAATGTCTATTGGTCTTCTTTGCGATTTCTTGTCTTTCTTTTTCTTTCTTCCTTACTTTCTTTCTTGCCATGCAGAATTTGTTTTTAATTTTTACATAGTGAAATTGATCTATTTGGGGGCTTACTTTTATACTTAGACACTATGAAAAAGAGACTATGAAAAAATATTCTAAATTTGATTTTCCTGTTTCTAATCATAAAGGGCTAGACCATTTGGGTCAATCCTCTTGCTAAAATTAACTAAAAATGATCAATAAAATAATTTTCTAATCACCTTAAAAGCATCAAAAAAGTGACAAGATTGTAAAGAACTACCAGACCAAGGTCTAATAGACTCCAGGAATGCAGAAAGGCAAGAAAAGCAACCAAAGGCTTTTGCCCTGAGGACATATGCCTGGAGAATTATTACAGTTTTGAAGACCTCACAGAATTAGAGGGACAGAAGTCAAAGCTCAGAGTCCAACCAGATTGGAAGGTTGATATTAGATTCCCCCTTACAGTAACCTAGAATTCCAAGGGAAGAACCCTTAAGAAGTAAAAACCATCCACCCACCCACTCCAAAAACAGTCCCAAGATAGTGGGTCTTACTGCTCAGTAAAGGAGAAACACAAACACACACACACAAACATACACACACACACACAGAGACACATGCAATCTGTTTCTGAGTAGTTTTATCCAGAGACCAGCCTCCTGAGAATTTACAGCCTAAATTCAAAACCCACCGGTGGTTCTTAAAACTTCAAGCTATGAAT
>CAUYPO010125147.1:0-16733 GCA_963574435.1 Cheirogaleus major
CCCAGAACCACCCCTTTATCTCTGCATATAAAAATTATTAGTCAGATATTCTCAATATTCCTGGGGGATAGGCCAGCCTACTTCACTAAGAACTGTAGCATGGGTATTACAGATGTTGAGCATTTTTTATATGTTTGTTGGTCTATCTTCTTTTGAAAAGTTTCTGTTTAGTCTGTTATCATTGCATTCCTTGCTTTTTTATTGATGTTCCAACTATTTTTGTGATATTTGTTTCTTCAATTGTCATTTTAGTTATAGATTTTTGTGTCTTTTTAAATATGTCCTATAGCTTACTATGCAATTTTTAAAATGATCAAGTCTACCTTCAACTGATGTTATACTGCTTCACAAATAATATAAGAACTTTCTGAGCGGTGAAATCTCTCTCTGTTTTATTTGCCATTTGCCAGCTTATTCCATCGCTGGAGAGTCACATTGTTCCCCAGTCTCATCTCTTGTTTTCTGCTCCTCACGCATAGCTAACCATGTTGCCCCCGGTCTTCACAAGGCAGCTGCACAGTGCTCAGTGAAACCCAAAGTGTTGTGGCAAGGGCAAGGGGGATTCCATTTTACTTTATCTCTAGCTTTTGACACCCACATTTTTGTATTTCACGAAGACACAGTGTGCCTTGGGGAGGCCAGTTCCTCCTGCCATATCTCTGATCTTCAGTGGTTCTGCCATCTTGTATTGCAGACAAGCCCTCAGTACTTCAGGAGATGCCTTACTCAGACCCTAAAACCTGTCTCCATTTATAAGAGTACTAACCTTGGACATTCAAGGAAAATAAGAAAAAGTGGGCAGGTGGTTGCCAATTCACTCTGTGGCTTGAATTCCCCAGGATTCTAACCCATTACATTAATCCACATGTGCTACCTATTTAATACCCAACTGTTTCTCCTTAAGCCCATCCATCAATGCTTGATTTATCCTTAAAATCTTACTTCCACACTGTAAGAATGAAATCAGCTGTGGGTCTCTACTACACTACTAGAAAGGACTCATTAGGACTTAGAATTTACTTCTCTAGTTATGTAATTTTTTTAGAATGTTAGAATTCTGTAGCTTACATGACTTCTTCTTGTTCAGGTGAGAGTGACAATTTCTTGCTTCTTTCTACATTGTAACTGGCAATTGTGTTTTTCTTCCAGAATATTACTGGGTACAGATGTTTTGGTTACATGAATTGCTTTTGTACAGTTTAAGTCAAAGCTACAAGTATTCCCATCACCCAGATAGTGTACCCATTAGGTATGATTTCACTCATCCCCTCCTTCTCCCTCCCACCTGCTTGATTACCATTGGGTTTTACTTCCATGTGTGCATATGAATGCTGATCAATTACTTCCAATTTATTATTAAGTATATGTGGTGTTTGTTTTTCCATTCTATTCCCTATTTCCATTCTATTTCCCTATTTCACTTAGGGGAATGGTCTCCAGTTCCATCCAGCTTGTTACAGAAGGTATTAATTCATTTTCTTTATGGCCGAGTAATACTCCATTATATACATATACCACATTTTATTAATCTACTCATGAATTGATGGGCACTTGGGTTGCTTCCACATCTTTGTGATTGTGAATTGTGTTACAATAAACATTCTAGTGAAAATATTTTTAATTTATTTTTCATTTCAAAATATTAAGGGGGTACAAATATTTTGTTACATGGTTAGCTTTTATAATGTTTTAGTCAGGGCTAGAAATGTTCCCATCACCTGAATAGCATTCATTATACCTGTTAGGTAGGTTTTTACCTCTACCTTCCTCCCCCACTTCTTGATTTCCAGTGACATTTACATCTCCTTGTGCACATATGTGCCCATTGATTAGTTTCAAATTATTAGAGAGTACAGGTCATGTTCATTTTTCCATTCTTGAGACACTTCATTTAGAATAATGGTCTCCAGTTCCATCCAAATTGCTACATAAGACATTATTTTATTTTTCAAGTAACCTTACATTTTATGCTTTCTCCATGAATCTACAATTAAATATAATTATGGTTCATGTTTGCTGCCTAAGTCATGTTATAATAATTATTTTTTTTACTCAGTTTTAGCCCCATAGATCTCCTTAAAGTCTGGGATACTTCCTACAAGGCTATGTTGACTCTCCTAGCATTTGTTTCATGGACTTTTGTTAACTTCATTGGGATAACTTGTTTTTCTCATTACTTTTCAGAAAAATTATGAGAAATGGAATTTGAGATGACCTTTCATGTACCATTTCTATGATACTATTTAATGGTTTTATTGGGTGATTGCTCAGATTATATCAGTTTTACCTGATCCTGAACTCCAAGCTCCTTCCTTTGCCTCAGTACCCACCACGGCGTACCTCCTTTGGACATGCCCATACAGTTCCTCCATCTGAGATGGTACAAAAATGTTTGTTACCACTCTTGTTCAGTTTCTGACTCCATTGAGAAGCCATATCACAAAGGTTTATAACCATATTCCTAATCATCTACCAAAAGTTCTGAATGAAGCAAACTAAGTCCAATGGTAGAGAGAAAATATAAAAAGACCAAGCACATGAGTTATTTTTCTCTCTTAAATTGTTCCAAGGCAAAGGTGTCCTATGAAATTTATCCAGAGACTTGTAAAATTCATGAGCTGATTGATGCATTAAGTCTGCTTTGTGGCTCATTGAGAAGAAATTGCAAAAGCCCCAACACAACTTGCATTTTTCCCCATACTCTCTGATCTTGCTTCCCTTCCTCACCCGTACTGTCAAGTATTTCATCTCCCAAATAAAACATTACCACTCATTTCCCTTCATCTCGGTTATGTAGGAACTGGGAGAATATAGTGGTTAATAGTAGCTTTGGGTCAACTTGGTTCTACTACTTCCTAGTGGTATGGTTTTTGAAAGTCACTTTATCTATGTAAGCATCAGTTGCTTATTCTATAAAATGAAGATAATATTAATAAATACTTTAAAATTTATATCAGTACAGTTAGAAGAACCCTAGATAGGGGATAAAAACTAATGCAGTCTGACTGGTCAACCTCCAAGTATTCCCTGCCTCCACATCACATTCTTTCTCCCAATCCTAGCAGGCCCTAGGAGAGGCCAAACCCTGAAGGGTGGATGGCAACAGGGGAATTGAGCCCACATTGCAACACTGGTGCTCTGAGATAGCCAACTGTAAGGAGGAGAAAAGTCATACAACAGATGAAGAGAAGGGAAAGAAAACAGACATGCATAAAAAAAAAATCATAGCTACAAGAGACCATGTGATTGAAATGATATTTGACATGATTGTTGATGGATTATACTTTGTAGTTTATGGTTCCTAGTAAAAGTCAGCCATTACTGCTCTGGTTTTCCATGTGTAAACTAAGTTTTTCTCAAATACCCACCCCCCAAAATTTTTCTTAGAAGCAAAATTGCAACACATTTCTGTTATTTGCAGCAAGAATTTTGATTAACATATAATGTTATAAATAACATATAAATGTTAGTTATTAACATAACCAACATTTTTCCAATCTTATCCTCTTTACTTAACATATATTTGTTTAATTCATCAGCATTTACTCTCCTGGGATGGTGTTTTTCTAAGATTTTTCTCTTCATTTTAAGAATAAAGATACAAACATACACATATATATTAATGGAGTATTACTAAGGTCTATAAAGTCAAAGGTTATATGTATATTTATGTAAGATTACCTTATCTTCTCAAAGCATAATTCCTTTTACATATTTTATGCTCAATAAATATCACTGTGGTTGAATTGAATGGCATTTAGAATATGGATACTTGAAAAACTCAGAGTGTTCACTCACTATAAAATTTGGTAAAAATGAATACATCTTTCAAATGCACTGGTGACAGAAATATAAAGAAAAATATATAGAAACCTAATGTATTTGCATTTTTGATAATTTTTCCTGGAGTTTAGATATAATCTTTCAAATATGAACAAATGTCAAAAGATGTTATAATAAACTTTACATTAACACTAAATAAAAACATTTTTCTCTCTTGCTTTCTTCTAAGGATCAATAATCTGAAAGGTTAACATGTGCTTCTTTGCATAGTAACAAAAGCCAAAAGCACTGGCAAAGCTTCAAAATCAATACACATATTGGAGAACTGTTGAAACTCATGGCTACAAGAAATAAAGTTGAAGAAATGACATAAAAACCAATTATTACTATCAGGTTAAGCAAGATAACATGGAAAAAAACAAAATTTATTGCAGTTTAATGCCTAAAATATAGATGATGCATTTCATACGAAAACATATATTGCTAAAAATTTTATTGGGTTTTTTGCATGTGCATATCTACTATAATATAAATTTCATCAATCCTATGATTGTATTATGTAATCGATATCTAATTCCTAAGCCACTGTAAAACAAAATGTTATCATTAGCATATTTATGTACTACATTTTATGTGTGGTATTTTAAAATGTATAATTATAAAGTGATTTTGTAATTAGTTCATGTTCTATAAATAATCTTCCTGGCTATTAATAAACTATTTTTTCATGTGCTTACAGTAAAAAATGCCAATCACTGCATATTCCCCAAGTATCTGCTTCCTTTGTTATCTTTCAGACATGCATTCACAACTCTGTAGGGTGTGTGTGTATGTATACTAAAGATGTTTCAGTTGTCTACTTTTACCATTAAAATATAGGACTCTTATCCAGTTAATTGATGGTCTCATGATCCCATGTTATGCTAAGTTATTTCCAGATGGTAGCTCTCCAAATATCATCATCTCTTTTATGATTATATGATTTAAAAAGATGACTTTGGCCATTTATGGGTGGAGAAACAAAAACAACTACAAAACACATTTATGTTCTTAAACACTACAATGTGGTAATTTTTAAATTGTACCCACAACTGAATTATAAACATGCCAATTAATATATGGATGAAAAATTCTGAGCAAAAGCTAAAAAACAAGAATAAATTATGGAGTATTTCATACACTAAGAATTTGATTCATACATGTTGAAAAAAATAACAAATGACTAAAGTAGTATATTAATGAATGAATAAATGTGTGCATGCCTACATGAATGAGGATGAATGAATAAAACACTGGATTAAAACCACAGAATTTGGAGTTAAATTGGAGTTTCATTTCTTTTTTCCAATTGAATGACAACTATGGAAAGATAGACATATATGAAACTATATGTATACAATTAAAAGCATAGTTTATATAATATATGATATTAAAAGCTAGATAAGGATGGACTTCATCACACTAAGAGAAGAAAGGGCATTTTTTTTGTCCAAAGATTTGCTGACCTGATCAAAGAAAACTTAAACTGAAATTGGAGGAACCAAATAAGAGATCCAGGTAAAAGCATAAAGATTGATATTATGGAGAACATTTCACTATTCATTGATTCAGCACCAAACATAAAAATGGATAATAAAATTGACTTGATATTTTAACATAAGAATTTTAAGATGCGGTAATAAGGTTCTCATGGCCATGTTATTTTATGAGAAAAAAAGGAGATCTTGTTCAATATCACTAACAAGCTATTAGGTAAAGTGAAGTTTCATTTTATATCAAGAAGATATAATACACCTGTCTAGAATTCTATTATTCTGGGAATGAAATCTCTGTATGAGATATTCTGATTAAGAAAGATGAGAAAGAAAGCACCAATATAGTTGTATAATAGTATCGTAAACTGGTTGAACAAAAGGAGGACATTTATAATGCAGTCCAGATACAGATCAAAAAACTATTAAAGAAAATACTAAAATATAGGAACTGAAACTATCAGGTTCTTATAGAATTCTCACCCTAAAAACATTATGTCTAGTAAATTGCTCATCTCAAAGATAAATGAAACTATTTGTATCAACTTATGGTAATTGGAAATGACAAGAATTCTGGAAAATAATTGTTAGATTTTTGAGATAACCGAAGTTAAAGAGTTCAGTAATACTGAATGCACAATAGACATAGACAAATATAAAACAAAAATATTAACCAAAAGACTATAGCATATTGGTTACTTTTTCGTAATCAACTCTTCTTTGACAAAGATGCCAAGAACATATTAATATAAAGGAGAAAGGACAGTCTTTTCAATAAATGGTGCTGGGAAAACCGGATAATTATTTGCAGAAGAATGAAGCTAAACCCCTATCTCTCACCATACACAAAAAATCAAATCAAAATGGATTCAGGACTTAAATCTAAGACCTGAAACCACTAAAAGAAAACATTGGGACAATGCTCCAGGATATTGGTCTGGGCAAAGATTTTTTTGTATGTGTAAGAACTCAAAAGCAGAGGCAACTAAATCAAAAATAGATCATTGGGATGACATCAAGCTAAAAAGCTTCTGCCCAGCAAAGGAAAAAATCAACAAAGTGAAGAGACAACCGATAGAATGGGAAAAATATTTGCAAACAATCCATTTGACAAGGGATTAATAACGAGGAAATATAAGGTGCTTCAACAAGTCAATTGCAAAAACCTGATTTTAAAAATGGGCAAAATATACAACCAGATATTTCTCAAAAGAAGACCTATGAATGACCAACAGGTATATGAAAAAATGCTCATCACTAATCATCAGAAATATGCAAATAAAACCACAATGTGACATTATGTCACCCCATTTAAAATGGATTATATCAAAAACACAGGCATTAAGACACACTAATGACATGTGGAGGAGGGGGAACCCTTGTACACTATTGGTGGAAATGTATTTAATAAGTTAGCACATATATGGAAAACAGTATGGAGGTTCTGCAGAAAACTAAAAATAGAACTATTGTCCATAAATTCCACTATTGGGTATATATTCAAAAGAAAGGAAATCAATATAGCCAAGAAATATCTGTCCCCATGTTTATTGCAGCACTATTCACAATACGGAATTAATCTAAGTGCCCATAAATGGATCAATAGATAAAGAAATTGTGGTACATATATAAAATGGAGTATTGTATACCCATAAAAAGAATGAAATCCTGCCATTTGCAACAATAGAACACAAAACTTTACTTAGTGTATGATAAAACTAATGTCAGATAAATATGACTACCTAGAGAAATTACTATAAGGAACCTAGCAAAATGTTGGCCACAACTCTCTCTGCACAGTAAGAGTATGTGTTTAAGGGTTTTATATTTTGTATTTTTGCAATTTTACCTTTTTATGAAACACAAAACAATAATATATAATTTAAGTTATAAAGAGTGGAGGCCATGTGCTGTAGAAACTGAAAGCATATAGAACCTGAATTTAAAGATGGGATTGCCTATGTCTAACTATGAAACCTTTGCCAAATTAGTTAACATCTTTTAATAAATGGAAGCTTCTGAGTCACACTTTTGTCATGCATGAAATGTAGACAATATATGAATTATGGCATATTTGTGGGGATTAATGATAAAGCAACATGAATAGCATTAATGGTTACCTTGATATCTACTATAAGACAGTAGACTCAAGACTGTTCACCAAAATCCACTTCCTTTTCTTGTTGGATCACATAGCTGGATTGTATTTTTCAACCTCTGTTGAAGTTAGTTTCAAACATGTGAATCAATCAGGTTTTATGTGCATAACAAACAACCCCAAAACTCAGTGGCTTCAAATAAAAGGCATCTGTTAAGTTGATAATTCTCTGGGTTCGCATTTGGGTTGGACTTAACTGGGCAATTTTAGTCTGAGATTGCCTCCATTAGCAGATGGATATATAGGCAGGAAACCATTTCTTAAAGGCCTCAGCTCAGAAAAACACATAGCACTTATGATCAAGTTTTGTTATCTAAAACTCTCCAATAGAACTTGCTGAGATGACGGAAAAGTTCTATAATACATTTTGCCCAATAAAATATCCGCTAGCCATATGTGGTCATTGAGCATTTGAAAAATGGCTTGCTTAACTAAAAACTAAAATTTAACTTATACAATTATAATAAATTAAAATAAATAGCTGCATAAGGCTTGGACCACTAAATTGGGCAGTGTATATCTAGACCTTAAAGATACGGTGTACTAGAGAGCAAAAATGGTCACAATTATTTCTTTCCTTATAACCAGGCTCTGGCATTATTAATTTTCAGTATTATCAACAAGAGCTGGAATCCACTTCTTCTCCTCTTGTCTTTGGGCTGGACTCGTAACCATCGTTTGTATAAAAGAATGTGGCAGAAGTACTTGCCAGTACCATACTTAGCCCATCTCTTGGAATATAACCATCTATCCCGTGAACAAAAGCCACTATTTTGTGCAATGATGAGACAAAACCAGGTGCAGAGTCGGTGTGGTTGTACACCACCAGTCCTAGATAGGTGAGAGAGCCCAGCTAAATCACCTTAGCATCCACAGATTGAAGAAGACTGAATTCTTATATCTTAATGCATACAAAGTAATCAAAGCAACATTAGCCTGATCAGTGTTTAATAAATTATCACTGATGCATCTACTACTATCAGTAAGGGCCATTACCATTATTATCACTACGATCATTATCATGATTACTCTTAATACTCCCACTATGACCACACTACTATTACTAGTATCACTGTCCACAAGAAGCTTCCAGCTCACTGGGGGCAATAGTTTTTGAGCTCGTTGGGGCAGAAAGTCTCTCCAGCAGCTAGAGGACCAACCAGTTGTCAGAGATACAAGGGAGGGAGAAACAAACCACTCCAACAACCTGTTTTGCTGGACGCCAAGCCTCTCAGGGGTTGATCTCGGCCAATATTTTATTTTTTGTAATGTTCCACAACCTCTTTCTGTGGAGTCTCTTATGGGTTCTGGCAACCTTCCCTCAGAATTACACCAATATATGTTTGTTTCTTTGTTTAATTTTTGTCTTTCATATAAAACTTTTCCTGCTTACTAGATGAGCTGGTGACTCTGGTCAGCCATCTTGAATCAGTGCAGGATAAATCTCAACAAGTTAGCTTCATGTTTTCTAGGTGACTTTTTATATTGAGGTAGGAAACATTGATTTCCCTTTAATATATTTCTATTGCTCCCTCCCCTATATTTTATAAAATATTTACTTCAAATGAATTTGTCAACTAACATTCTATCCCCTCTTTCAATAAAATTCCAATCATAAAATAACTTTGTTGAAGTCATTTTTCAATGTTTTTTGTTGGTTTAATAATTTGTTTACTTATAACCAATATTTTTACTTATATAAAAATGTTTAACATTAAGTCTTTAAGGGGTTACTAATTTATAAATAAAAGCAGTATATTGATTTGATAAATGAAATAAAATATCTTTAAAGTATGCTTATTTTAATAGCTACTTTCTAAATCTTCAAATGAAAAAATAGTTGATTTGATAATTGCTTTTTCTATTTCGTGTTCTAACATATCAGTGACAGGCTACATTATCTCTTCAGAAAAAAGACACATAAATTGCTCCAAAGTGAATTGTACCAAATGTTTTGAGGAGAAAATATAATCTAAAAAATCTTGTCTGTTTGTATTTGTTTATATACTTAAAATTTGATTATAGACAGTTACAAAGTTCAAAGAGATACATTGCAATATGTACACATTTTCATGAATCTGTACATTTTTACAACTTAATGTGAAAGTATTTGATGTGACTTTACCATAAAGAGCTTTAGGGAACACAAAAACAAACATAACTGATTAATATGAATAGCTAACATAGGCATTGCATCAACTCTAAACTAAACGGAAATGAAGTACAGTCTTCTAATTAGCATGAAATCAGACTCTATCCATTGAAAGAAATGTGGTCCTGTTTATTACAGACTTCAGGTTCTTCGTTGTAACTACAAGAAGGAGATTCTGACTGAGGAAAAGGAAGAAGAATTTAGATATGTGATAACTGAAGAACGAAGGTCAGATGCAAGACAACTAGAATCTTGGCCAAAATGACACCCCTGAATCTGTCCCTTGAAGTCATTGCTGCTACCTCTGCTGAACTCTCAGCATTGTCATGGCTGCCAACACTGGAAGCACAGGCTACTGGACTTGCTGGCATTACTGCCCCTGTGGTCTAAAATCCACAGGTTGCATAACTGCTACTGCCTTCTCTCAGGGTGACTATTCATATGCTCTTCTTTGTACCTTCAGCTAATACGGAGAATGTATACTGGGACCCAGTTGTGTGCCCATGATCCAGGTACAAGAAAGAATGGCAAAGTAAATATCTGGTGATTTCGATCTGTATTTGGCATGTGGACTCACCCAAAAAGGATAGAAAATGTTCCCAAAATAGAAAGGGTATTAAACACTGCAAAACTAAAACAGTAAAAGACATAGGTCCATTAGTGCTGTGGGTGCCTGAGATTTTTTAAAATAACCAAACAGATTGTCAAACTTTACTTTTCTTTTACATTCTGATTAAATATTCAATAATTTCTAGTTAAACATCTTGTGATCTTATATATTTCATATAAAATTGTATGTTGATAGATGATTAATATGTTTTATACATGTATATTTGTTAGAATATGTACATGCATGTATTTAATATAAAATATTATTTTTATAGTTTTGTAATTTAAATAACATGTTTTCTTATTTACTAATTAGATATCCTTTAATGACCATAAAATCTATTCTATTTTGCCTTAGTTTAATAATAATAAAGAGTAAGGAAAATTTAATATGTTGAAAAATCACATATTTATATAAAATTAATTGAATTTTCTCTTTTATTAAAACATGGAAAGTAATCAACAGTACATTGAAAAGCTAATCCACTGAAGTTACTTAGCTATTTGTTTTTTATATGAATAAAATTTTTATGATAAAACTTACATTTGAGTCAAATAAAAAGAAAAAATATTTTTAATCTGCACTTTATATATATATATATATATGCCAGATTTTCAGGTATATGAAGAGGTAACCAGGTGAGAGTGTACATTAGTTTGCATACGTGTGCTTGGGTCAAGTTAAGGCCTACAATTACATAATATACAATGCAATAAAGAGTAGGTAGTATATAAGCGAGTGAATGGCAGTTACATTAGTAAGAAATACCTTTTTTATATTGATGGATACAGTGTTGAGAAACAAATTGTGTTCCAAAGTAGACAATATCTTTCAAATAAACATGTATAGAGGCAAATTACCTGTGGGAGTTTGGGATCTTTCAGATCTTATTATCCACACTTAAAATGTATTACAGTTTTCCACACATAGGGAGGACTATGTGAGAAGCTTAATTTTGGAAAGCAAAAGCTTTGGTGTGTTGAAATAATCTGACAGCAGTAGGGTCAGTTAAGCAAAAATGCACCATGTGAAATGACAGCTCATGAAATTTACATAGTTGAAAAACAAAAGTACTTACTTTATTGCCATAACTACAGATTTATCCAAGTATAGGAGTAGTGAAGAAAACCCCCAAAATTCCTAGTGAATAATATTAGTCCTAGATATTCTTTTGACATCTTTCATCATTTCTGCTCAAGAAACACACTATTCTTTCAGATTCAAGGAGAGTTATATAGATGCTTTCATAATATATTATGAAAATTGAAATTATTCAATATTTAAATTCCTCCGTCAATCCACACCATGATTGAATTTACAGTGATTAAAAAAGAAAATTGAGAAAGTTCTTCTGAAATAAGATCATCTATGGAGACATATAATGTGGCAATTGCACATTATTGACTGTTGAATTGACTGTTGATCAGAGTTAGAGTTCGTTCATTAATGCATCCATTTATTTAACAAATACTATGAAAGCCTATGATATGGCAAGAATCGTAAATGCAATGAATAAGATACTGTATCTGCTTTAATGAATCTACAGTTCAGTGGAGAATAATTATGTTAGAGTAACAAATTATTTTAAAATGTAGAGAAATATCACATTCATTAGACCAGAGAGTAATTCATATCAATCATTAGTGTGTTCTTATTTTATAATATTTGCTATATTTGATTATATCTATACTCTTAATTATACATTTTACAAATTTGACTTTAAATCAAATTAAAGAAGCTTTGCCTGGAAATATAATAATCATGATGACATATTAAATATGCATAATCTTTTCAAATAAAGGTAGATATAAATGCATAATCTAATTTTTTTACTCATGCAACATTTATAATTACCTGACGTCTCAGATTTTGGATAAACACTAGATTTGAGTGTGAAGAAAATCGTACAGGTGAAAATGATATTCATAGTAATATTGAAAATTAGAAAATAGGGATGATTCATCCACAAATTTGGAGAAAAGTCTTTTAGACCAGCAAGAGCAAATCTGAGAGAAGAGTAAACATACAAAAGCATGTTTTGATGGGAAAACTGCAAGAAAATGATATGTCTGCTCATCAAGTATGGACTTTATCTGTGAGATTCACCTGCCATCCCTTCTCTCACAACTTCTTCTGAAAACAGAATGGTGCTCTGTCTCTCAAAGGAAAACCATTCCATGGGGGGACTGACTCTAGCTTTCTCTGCAGTGAGGGTGGGCCAAATGACACAGGCCAGAGGAACCATATTTATGAATTTCTCTGACCATAACATTTGATTCAGAAATGATAAGATGAATCACACACAGTACATCGAGCTAAACTGCATGATGTAAAATCATGTCCAAATTTTTTTTCTGGCAAATTTATTTTCTCTATATATCTAAAACTGTTGCTACCTTTAGCATGGGCATATTAGACAACATTTTAGATATTGCTAAATATACGTTGTAATGAAGAAAAATGAGGAAAACTACATCTCAGCTAGCATATCTCAGCCAGTAAATATACAATTCACAGATGTGATTATTCAGTATTGGGCAATGGCTGATAACTGAACATGTAAATGTATTAGAGCTTACAGGAGGCTGTTATTGTGTGTGTGTGTGTGTGTGCGTGTGTATTTGTGTGGATACATGTATGTGAATGAGGTAGTACAGTATTATCAATGTATAATGTGATATGTTAAAAGAGTGGTATTTGAGATTCTAGAGAAAACACTAAAAATAGTGCAAAGGGATATATCTAAAATTCAATAAAATAGTTAAAATGAAATATTAAAAAATCGATTCACCAAAAGAAGACAGGAAGGGAGAACATAACACAATAACCACAATAATAGCAGATGATACAGGTAGAAAACAAGAGCAAAGATGGTACACTTTCAACCATGCCATTTATTACATTATGTATAAATAAATTAAACACTGATTTAAAGACAAAACTATAAAACTGAATAAAAGAGAAGATTCAGTGATATGCGTTATATGTAATAAATTAAAATAAGTCAAGACCACTAGATCCATTTATATTTCACAGCTCAAGTTCTTTTGGCAAAAATTTGAGAGATAATTATAATGAGGGGGAGAAAAAGGGAGAGAAAAAGAGAGGGTCTATTCATTTACTATTTGACATATTGACTATTTCATTAAGATATGAAGTACAAGAAATTACAAAATTTAGAAGTGTGGGATAATATGATTATATCAAGGAAAAGATAATGAATGAAGAAAATTATAAAATAAATAGCAAATGATTTCATATACAAAATTGTTTTCTAAGATATTATTCATAATTTGAAAATATTGAAATTTAACAAAATATTCCACACCAGAGGAATAATAAAATAAATTACAATATTATATAACCATATTGTAAACCTATATGTAGACATTAAAATCATGTTTTCAATATTAATATAAAAGAATTATGGTAATAAAATAACATTCAATGTATGATATGCTATATGTCATAATTTTGTAAAAACATTAACACTATAATTTTTAACTGAATATATACAACAAATTTGGGCTCTTAAATTTGTGTATTATGTTTTTCTATACTTTGTATGATTTTACAAAAAAGGATTCATTCTATGCACATTGAAAAAAAGTTATAAATTAAATATTAGTGTCTCTTTTCCTAAATATGCTTAGAAAAATTGTTTAAGAGTATTGTGCCTAAAATTCACAAACTAAACAGATGTGGAATGAGATCTTATGATTAAAGTTTATTAATATGACTTTATATAGTTATAGAGTTATAGAATGCTATTAGATTCAGGTTGCTTTTGTTTTTGGTAAAAATGAAAAAAATATTTTTAGGTAACTTTATCTATTTTGAAAAAATCTTTAATAAAGGTAATTGACAGGAACCTAACATTTATTGATATTCTAATATTGCTCCTGGAAGTATAAGAAGCTAGTTCGTGTGAAACAATAAATAAATTAACAAAAATGATGCTATTTTTCCCTAGATTCACTCTTGTTTCTATTTCTCATCTTAAATTATGCTCACCTATATTGTCCAACAAAGGATATACAATGTCCAAATGGACATATACAATGAGTCAATCATGAATGAATGATTCCTGGTAAAATGCTAGCCATGTAAAACACTCAGTTTTAAATGTTATCAATTGGATCCAATTATTCAGCTACTACTGTTTAAGCTCCTAAATGAAATCTACTTCCCATTTTAAAGGCTGAAATCTTAAATTACAAATAAGTACCCTTTCTGTTTTTTATTATTAATATTATTTTTATTGACAGATCATAATTGTATACACTTAGGGAGTACAATGTGATATTTTGATATATATAATACAGTGTACAATGATTAAATCAATGTGATTAGCATATCTTTCACCTGAATTATCTATCATTTTTTTGTGGTGAGACATTTGAAATTTACTTGCTTAATTATTTTGAAATATACACTGTTATTGACTCTAGTCAGATGTATTGCTATGTGATAGATCTCAGAACCTATTCTTCTTGTCTTTATGAACTTTTATACCCTATGATCAATAATTCCCAATTCTCTCCCTCACCACGCACAACCCCCAGTCTCTGGTAGTCATCATTATACTCTGTACTGCTATGAGTTCAACTCTTTTTTTTCTCTACACATAAGTAAGATCATGTGGTATTTGTCTTTTCTGTGCCTGGCTAATTAAACTTAAACATAATGTCTCTGAGATTCATCCATGTTGTTGCAAATCACAGGATTTCCTCCATTTTTGAAGCTCAGTAAAATTCCATTGTGTATATGTACCACATTTCCTTTATCCACTCATCTGTTGATGGATACTTAGTTTGATTGGATATCTTCACTATTGTTAATAATGTTAATAATACGTTAATAATGAACATGGGGGTGTAGTTAGCTCTTTGATATACTGATTTCATTTTCTTTGAATATATACTCAGTAGTGGGATTGCTGGTGGTTCTGTTTTCATTTTTTTAAGAAGTATCCATGCCATTTTCCATAATGGTTGTACTAATTTACACACCCACTGACAATGTACAAAATTTTCCTTTCCTCCATATTCTCTCCAAAACTTATCTTTCATCTTTTTGATAAAAGCCTTTCTAACAGGTGTGAGATAATATCTCATTATGGTTTTAATTTGCATTTACCTAATAATTAGTGATGCTGAGCATTTTTTTCATGTATCTCTTGGCCATTTGTATGTCTTCTTTTGAGAAATGTCTGTTCAGGTCCTTTGCCTATTTTTCAATAAGCAGTAGGTTTTCTTGCTATTGAGTTCCTTTCCTTACATACTTTGGTATTAACCCTTTTCAGGCATATAATTTGCAAAGATTTTCTCCCATTCTATAAATCTCTTTGTTAATTGTTTTCTTCAGTGTGCAAAAGTGTTTGTTTTTTTTTAATTTGATGTTATCCCATTTATCATTTTTTCCTTTTGTTGCTTGTGTTTTTTGTGGTCATATTCAAAAAAACATTGCCCACACCTATCATATGGGCCTTTCCCCTATGTTTTCTTATAATAGTTTTAGTTTCAGTTCTTACATTTAAATCTTTAATATATTTTGAGTTGGTTTTTGTATGTGGTGTGAAACAAGGGCCAAATTTCATTCTTCTGTGTGTGGATATTCAGTTTTCCAACAATCATCTATTGAAGAGATTATTCTTTCCCTGTTGTCTGTTCTTGGCAACTTAATAAAAAATTAATTGATTGTAAATGAGTGGATTTATTTATGGGCTCAATACTCTGTTCTATTGGGTTATGTGTTTGTTTTATGATAGTACCATGCTCTTTTGATTACTATAACTTTGTAGTGGATTTTCAAGTCAGGTACCATGATGCCTCCAGCTTTGTTCTTTTCACTCAAGATTGCATTTGTGATCTTAGGCAAATTTTAAAATTCATTTTTATATTTCTGTGAAAAATATCATATGCATTTTCACATACATTGCTTTGAATATGTAGATTGCTTTGGATAATATGGACATTTTAAAAACAGCAATTCTTCCAATCCATGAACATGGGTGTCTTTTCATTTATTTGCATCTTCTTTAATTTTTTTATTCATTGTTTTATAATTTAATGTGTACATATCTTTCACCCTCTAGGTTAAATTTATCTGTAAGTACTTTACTTTTTATGATCTGCTTAGGTTTATACATTCAGAGACCTGAATGGAGAAGGCTCAGTTGTTTTCTCAAGTTGCAGCCTGGCCCAAGGACTGGTTCAAGTCCTAAAGATAGTAATTTGGTAGGTACTTTGATGGCATTTGCCTTAGCAATCTATTTATGCTTAATCCTGCACCATTAATTCCCCCCTTTATGCTGTAATATTCCCTTGGATTTTAACAGCACAATATAGTCATTTAACCAGGAGCAAGTGTCATTTCATTGAAACTTTGCCAAAGTCCTATATTCTTGCCACTGCCAAATTAGATCTCTGCAAAAATTTGTTATATTTCATGACATACTTCCTTGTCCCAAGTCTAAACTGGAAAACACAAGGGTTT
>CAUYPO010125150.1:0-28553 GCA_963574435.1 Cheirogaleus major
AAAAACCCTGATAGTGTTATTCCCCTTTAATTATAATAACAATAGTCGTAACAAAAACCCAAATCTTTGATAACTCCCCATTACCCTGGGGGAAGTCCATGGTCTTTACTAAGGATTACACGCTCACACGTGTTCTCTTTCAGCTGACTAGAGCCTCATCTGGCCATTCCACTCCATGAAATCTCCATTCCTGGCAAACAGAACCAATTGCTGGACACCATGTTCTTTCTCACTTGAGAGTTCCTGTACACATTATTTGCTCTCCCTGCAACATCCTGATGTCCTGGTTTTTTCCCCCTAAATCTCCTTCAGGTCTCAACTTAGATATCAAAACTTTTTAGGGCCGGGCGTGATGGCTCACGCCTGTAATCCCAGCACTCTGGGAGGCCGAGGTGGGCGGATCGTTTGAGCTCAGGAGTTCGAAACCAGCCTGAGCAAGAGCGAGACCCCATCTCTACTAAAAAAAATAGAAAGAAATTAATTGGCCAACTAAACTATAGAATAAATTAGCTGGGCATGGTGGCGCATGCCTGTAGTCCTAGCTACTTGGGAGGCTGAGGCAGAAGGATCGCCTGAGCCCAGGAGTGTGAGGTTGCTGTGAGCGAGGCTGACGCCACGGCACTCTAGCCAGGGTAACAAAGTGAGACTCTGTCTCAAAAAAAAAAAAAAAAAAAAATAAAGTACTAGCTCAGATTTTAAAAGCTTTCTTGGGTTGGGTGGAGACCAGCTAGGGACACTGAGGCAGGAGTTGAGCCACATCCCTCCCATTAGAAACTAAAGGGGCCCCAGTGACCCTGACTAATGACTGTAGCATCAGCCTAGCCTGGTATGGTCAGACAGCGGTCACCAAATCCAAATGTCCAAGCCACAGTGGGACCAGGAGAAGAGGCCCAAATTGAGGAAAGAGGGAAGTAAGAATCCTGTTCCTGAAGTTCAAGGCTAACTCCCATAGCTGAGATCTTTCCTCTGCTTCCAGAATGGGCCACCTTGGAGCCTCTTAATTATCTCTCATTTTGGGTTGAGTCCCAGTGATGCTTGTCTGAGGAAGTAGGCCAGAGGTCATGTCCGCTTGGTGTTCAGATGAGTTCCTGCTCCTTTAAGTGGGTAGTAGCTACCTGGGAGAGGAGAAGTGTCAGCAATGGCAGCAAGATGGCAGAAGCTCTGTGGGTTTTCTGGGATGTCCTTCCTTACCTCACCCTGGCCCCAGGCCACCTAGCGAGTGTCAGAGGGCTGTCCTGGCTGAGGACATGAGGGCCAGCAAACCCCAGCCCCAGGGCCCCTCCTTTGGCTTTTGTTCCTTTCCCCCAACTAACTCGTTCTGCCAGTTCTGGGAGAACCAGGCCTGTCCTGAGGGCCATGGCCATGCAGCTCCCTGGGGTGGGGTGTAGGGGTACACCTGGACCTTGGGGAGGCCTGCGACCCCAGCTCTGAGTTTGGACAGTCCCAGCGGCGCTCAGCCCTGCCCAGTGACCAGGCTGATGAGGTCTCCAGGACTGAGTACAGCTTCAGCTGAGCAAATATTGTCTGAGCATCTGCCATGTGCCTCAACTGCAAGGTCAGGGAAGAGGGGCTGGTGGACTGGGTTTCGAGGCAAGTGCCCCTGGGCCGCAGAGTCAGGGACCATGCTGGGTGGGAACAAGCTAGCAGTCTGGGGCTCCTGGAAGAAATGGTTTCAGAAACAAAATTACTTTTTGACAAGACATATATTTTTTTCTGATTACAAGAGTAATGCGTACAAAGTGCAGACTGGTGCTGGTAGCAGGGCCCTCGGCTTTACAGGCTGTAGGATTTCAGAGAAGGGAAAAGGCTGTGTTGGAACAGCCAGGGAATGTGTCTCGCAGGAAGTGATATTCAGAAGGAACCTTAAAGGACAGGCCTGAGGGCGGTGAGCATGCCTTGGACACTTTGGCCCCTCAACAGATGAGTATCCAAAAAAGAAGAAATAGGACAGGCACAGTGATTCACGCCTGTAATCCCAGCACTTTGGGAGGCCAAGGTGGGAGGATCACTTAAGCCCAGGAATTTGAGACTAGCCTGGGCAACATAGTGAGACCCTGTCTCTACCAGAAAACAAACAAACAAAAACAAAAACAAGAAATAGTAACATGTGTTCTTACAGAAAAATATAAAATCACCCTGAGAGATAGTTGCTGTTAATGTTCTGGTTCATTTTCTTTCTAGTCTTTTATTAATATATAATTTAACACAAAACTGTGATCACTCTACAGGTAGTTTTATATCTTGTCTTCTTTTCACATAACCTTGTGTGTATTTTTCAGTGGTTAATATTCTCTGAAAATGTTATTTTGATGGCTGCATAATATTCTGTTGTGGGGATGTGCCTTAGTTTTTTAAGCATTCCCTGATTATTGGTTATTTAAGTTCATTCCAACGTTTTACTGTTATCAAAAATAAACATCCTCATACATGCACATCTCTGATTATTTCCTTAGAAGAGATATCTAGAAGTGAAATTTACGACGCAGACTAGTTGCCTTGGTTGTCTGTGCGACTGCATAGATGATGCAGAGAGCATGCGTGTTTTTAAGGGGTATTGCCGCCATAGGACCAGTTGGATTTGGAAGACATTGTTCAAGGAGCGGGAAGGCTGGGGAGAGGGGACAGCCTGGGCAAAGGCAGAGAGAAGAGATAGTGGGGTCATGTCTTAGAGGTAGTAAATACAGGTATGTGCATGTGCATACACGTGTGCACGTGTGTGTACGTGTAAGGCGTGTTTAAGTCAGATCTTGGCTGAAAGTAGGGCCACTGTTTGGACGTGATCCAGCAGGCGGTGGGAGCTGCCGAAGGTGTTTGTATGAGGGAGCAGTGCCTTTGGCACTATGCTCGGGCACAGGGGCTGGGGCAGCGTGGAGGCAGGTTTGAAGGAGGTGGATTTGGAGGTGGAAGCCCCGGTGTGAGCAGCCTGAGCTGCAGTGCTGGGAGGAGGCGTGTGGCTCAGAGAGCCATGGAGGTCAGATGCACCAGGTGTGGCACCTGTTGGGTGGGCTTTGAGAGGGCAGAGGCTGGAGGACTAGGGGGTGCAGCTTGGGTGACTGGAGGCACAGTGCATGTCCTCTTTGTTTTCTTCCCTGGGCATTTGACCTAATGGTGTGGCCTGGGGCTGTGCCCAGGTGGGGAAGTCTGCCCTGCCAGAGGAGGGTGGTGACTTAGCCAGGGTCACACAGGCTCTCAGGGACTGGGCTGGGCTTTGGCTATTGGATTCAGTGCCCAGCTGACCCCTGACCATGCACGCTGAGCGCTCTAGCCTGACTGTGCTGGCCAGGGCTGGCAGTGGCTGAAAGACGTCCTCACCCATGTGGGGAGGCTCCTGGCACCAGCTGGATGGAGTATGGCTTCCCTCTTGGCCACAGGTTGGGCAAACTGTGGGTCCATTGGCACGGGGTCATGTAACTCTGGACCCTGGGTATCCCCACAGCCCGTGGAAGCCACCGATGATGCCTTTTGGGACCAGTTCTGGGCAGACACAGCCACCTCGGTGCAGGATGTGTTTGCGTTGGTGCCGGCAGCAGAGATCCGGGCTGTGCGGGAAGAGTCACCCTCGAACCTGGCCACCCTGTGCTACAAGGTGAGGGATGCTCCGCCCCTTGCAGCCACTGCCTGCCAAGCCACCTTCCACCTCCCCAGGGCCGCTGACAATGGCCCAGCCTTCGGTGGGAGAGGCCAGGCACCCAAAACTTCCCACCCCCAGGTCCAGACAGTCCTGTGACTTCACCCAGTTCTCCCCCTAGCCTAGGTGGTTCTCCTGCTGGGGAGGTGACCATTTATGAGAGTTCCTCCAGGCCATAAAGGAGGAGGAACTTTATGGCCTGGAGCACTTTCCACAAATCAGCTCCTTCAGCTCACCCTGGAAGGTGGGTACTGTTAGTGTTGCCATTTTACAGATGAGGAAACTGAGGCCGAGACTAGTGTCATCACTTAGCAAGGTCTCGGCCATCCAGTTGTGAGCTGGGCTCCCCTGATGCTCCAAGTTGCTCTGGCCTGCATCCCGGTCCCCTGGACTGGTCCCCATCTGCAGAGATAACCCTGCCAGGTGGCTTCTTTGCCTGTGGCTCCCCACCCCTCCCCTTCTGTGGTCTCAATGCCCACTCTGAGCCCCAGTGCCAGGGCCTTACTCCCTCTTCCAGCATGCCACTCTGCTCCTGTCGGTCCCCGCAGGCCGTCGAGAAGCTGGTGCAGGGAGCCGAGGGCGGCTGCCACTCGGAGAAGGAGAAGCAGATCGTCCTGAACTGCAGCCGGCTTCTCACCCGTGTGCTGCCCTACATCTTCGAGGACCCCGACTGGAGGGGCTTCTTCTGGTCCACAGTGCCTGGGGCAGGGCGAAGAGGGGTCTGTGGGCCTGGCCAGGGCTGGGTGGGAGGTAGAGTCGGTGTGACAGGGAGAGCACCTTTCAGGGCTGGCCACATTCTTCCAGAGCTCCTGTGGGGTCTGGGAAGCCGGGGCTGGGGCGGGCAGTGGGTTGCTGCAGAGGGCTGGTGGTCATTGCCACCGCCTCAGGCCCTCAGGTCTTCTGCAGAGTCTCTGCCCCCTAGCCCGGAGGAGGTGGCTGTGGAGAGAAGCCGGAGTGGGGGTGGCTGGACAGAGATGGACGCAGGGCCGCTTGGCCTTCTGAGGGCCTGAGAGGGACCCTACTGCCCTCTCTCACCCACCTCACCTGCGCTGGGCTTGTTTCAGGCGAGCTGCTGCGGGTTGGGGCGCAGGGATTCCCAGCAGGGCTGAGGCTCTTGAGGTCAGGGGACACCACCTGGCCCCATCCCAGTTGCTGGTCCTGGGCTTGGCTCCCTGCTGTGCCCTCCTCTGCCTTGAGAGGTTTGGGGCCACCTGGAGCCCACATCAGCCCCCTTCATCTCCCTGCCCATGCTGCTGCTTGGGCCCAGTTCCCGTCCTGCACCCCTCCCCAAGCTCTGGGGACCCGTCTCCTTGGCCAGCTACCACTGAGGCAGCCTGTGGGTGCCTGTTCCCAGCAGGGGGAGGAGGACGACGAGAACGCCCGGCCCCTGGCCGAGTCCCTGCTCCTGGCCATTGCGGACCTGCTCTTCTGCCCGGACTTCACGGTCCAGAGCCACCGGAGGAGCACCGTGGTGAGGGCGGCTGGGGCGGGCTCTGGTCCTGGTTGGGGCTGGGCCAGCTGAAGTTCCCTTAGGCAGGATGCTTCGGGGGCGGGGATGCTCCGGGAAAGCTGAGCCGCCTGGCACGTGTGGGCCTGGATTGGGGGTGGTGGCTGGTACAGCTGGAGCGGAGCCAGCTGGGCCGGCCCTGCCGCCGCATCCGGGTGGCCGGGCACAGGCACTCATTGTCTCTGTCTGCTCAGGCTTGGGAGGAGCGGGGCTTGGATGCTGGAAGCCTGGTTCTCTCACTTCCTGTGGTCCCAGGGACTCGACCTTGAGTGGTCTCTGCCCCTACCCCACACACCACCGTGATACCCCATTCTCTGCCTCTCCCTCCCTCTTGTTTCAAACTGAGCAAGTAAGAGAAACAGTGTGAGACTGAAGAAAGACAAGCTTTCAAGAGGTCTAAGAACATTCACTTCTTCCTTGTGCATTAGGGCTCTGGGCTCTGTGAGGGTCTGTCTGTCTTTTGGAGAATACAAGGGTCCCTGCCCCCAGGGATGGTGGGAGGCTTTTGTTGGCTGGGTTGCCGCTATTCATCTTGTCACCCCCTACCTGAGCTCTCCCCTTTCCCTGTCCCCAGGACTCGGCGGAGGACGTCCACTCCCTGGACAGCTGCGAGTACATCTGGGAGGCCGGCGTGGGCTTCGCTCACTCCCCCCAGCCTAACTACATCCACGACATGAACCGGTGAGCTTGTCTCAGGCCCGGAGCCCTCGGCAGAGCTGCAGCCCAGGCCGGGCCCCCGCACAGCTCAGAGAGGCCCACGGGGTCTTCCAAGGAGACTCTCGCCACTTGTGACCCAACTTCAGTCTTATAGGGATAAACAGGCATCACATTTTTCCTTGCACATGGCTGGGGTGCTGGACAGGGTGGGGATTGGGATCCTAAACTACCCTCCCTCATCCCTGCACCCCAAGGATGGAGCTGCTGAAGCTGCTGCTGACGTGCTTCTCTGAGGCCATGTACCTGCCCCCGGCTCCAGAAAGTGGCAGCACCAACCCATGGGTTCAGTTCTTCTGTTCCACCGAGAACAGGTGAGGGGCCCCTTGCCTTTCTCTCCCTTCTTTTTCAGGGCAACCCTGAGCTAAGACCACCTTCCAGCCCCCAGGAGGTGCTGCCCCCTGCTGGTGATGGGCTGTAATGTACCAGCCACACTTCACACCAGTCTTGTCCAACATCCCCTTAGAGTCCCCTTCGCAGGAACAGGGCCCCTGGGTCCTCCATCTAGAGCCACCTGTCCAGTAGAAATATAGTACAAACCACATGGTGCAATTTTAAAATTAAAAGTGTAGAAAAAAGTAAAATTAATTTCAATGATATATTTCATTTAACCCGAAATACCCCAAATATTAGCATTTAACATGTAATCAGTATACAAAATGATTGAGATGTTTCACATTCTCTTTTCCATACCAAGTTTTCAAAATCCAGTGTGTGTTTGACACAGCACATCTCAATTTGGACCGGCCACATTCTGGGTGCTCGGTGCTCAATGGCTACGTGTGGCTTGTAGCTGCCCTGTGGGACCGTGTGGTTTAGACAGTGGGTGGGGAGGACTTGTGACAAGGACCTTGAAGGATGGGGCAGCCCGGCACACGTGGGGCACTCACGGACTGTGGGGGCACATGTGAGTACATGGAAGTGTCACATGAGCCACTGGGCGGGGCTGAGTGTTCGAGCAGGTGCACACGCTCCAGCTGTGCCCAGGGCTGTGCTGGTAGCACAGGGGCTAGTGCCTCTGCAGGGGGTGGTGGCCCTCCGACATGCAGACTGTGATCCCCACATGGCGCGCCTCATCCGTCAGGTGTTGCTGGCCTTCTGCCCAACCTTTTTAAAAAATTTTTTCCGGAAGAAAAGGGAGCCCAGGTGACCCCCCCTGCCAGCCATGGTCAAAGGCTGGAGTTTTCCTTCTCCCCCGCCTTATCGGGCAGACTGCCACCCTTTGTCACTCACTTAACCTCACTGGGTCTCAGCTTCCTCGTCCGTAAGATGAGGAGCTTGAACCCTGACATCTTACGAATCTGAATCGAGTAGTTCCGTGGCCTGGGAGCTGGCTGGGTGAGCCCGTGCTCTGCTCCTGGTGGGGGAAGCCCGCCGTCTCCACGGGCCTCCAGGCCCACCTCTGAAGCCCTGAAGGAGGATATCTGCCCCGCAAGACCCTAACGGGTATGAAGGTGTCCCACTCGGGAAGGGACGAGCTCAGGTTCTGCTCCCCAGCTCCCAGCCTACAGTCTGGCACTGGAGTGCTTGTAGAATGAAGAGGTGGCTCAGATGACTCTCCAGGGTGGCCTGAGCGGTGACCGGTGGGTGACCGGAGAGCTGAGCCCCAGATGGTGCCTCTGCAGCCCCGCCCCTCTCCCTGCAGACACGCCCTGCCCCTCTTCACCTCCCTCCTCAACACCGTGTGTGCCTATGACCCTGTGGGCTATGGGATCCCCTACAACCACCTGCTCTTCTCCGACTACCGGGAGCCCCTGGTGGAGGAGGCTGCCCAGGTGCTCATCGTCACCCTGGACCACGACAGTGCCACCAGTGCCAGCCCCACTGTGGATGGCACCACCACAGGCACCGCCATGGACGATGCTGATGTAAGGACGGGAGGAGGGAGGGTGCAGCCGGCCCTGCTGGGGCTGTGGGTGCGGGGTGAGGGCAGGGATGAGGGCACCTGCTCACCAGGGGCTTCTACTCTTGGCAGCCCCCAGGGCCCGAGAACCTGTTTGTGAACTACCTGTCCCGCATCCATCGTGAGGAGGTGAGTCGAGTGCAGCTCTTGGATTCTCACTGCCCACCCCTACGATGGTTATGGCTTTGCAGTGGCAGAAAATCCTGACCCTACGTGAAGGGACCACGGTCTCCATGGACCTGGCCACCCCTTTTGAAGTAGTGATGGCAGGACTGCAGGGCTTTTGAGATGCAGAAAGGGCTGATGGCCTCAACTGGGTGGGGGTAACCAGGCAGGCTTCTAGGAGGAGGTGGCTCTGATGTTGAGTTTCAGAAGGGGAAGGAAATGACAGTGGACATGGACTTTAGGCCAGGCAGGCCCGAGTTCATGTGTCTGTGGCCCTGGGGAGGTGCTGGAGCTCCCAGAGATCTAACTTCTGCAGCTGCAAGATGGGGACCGCAGCTGCTTCCTCACCTTGTGAGGATGAAGTAGAGCATAGCCCAGCTCATAGTAGGTGCTTAGTAAATGACAGCTCTGCGAGAACAGTGGGATGCTCCCCACGTGTGATGGGGCGATGAGGAGGAGTATTTTGGGGAGGGGCAGAGGGTGGTACCCGTCAGCCATGACTCCAGGTGGGCAGGGGCCCAGTTCAGGATGTGTGTATGTGTGGGTCACCAGGAGCAGCAGGCTTGCTTGGGATGTGGGCAGCCCAGAGACAGGGAGGCTGTGGTCTGGCCGGGGGCAGTGGGCTCTGCACACCTGCCCTGGACTCAGCCTCCCGAGGGGGTGGCCCCAGGACAGTCATCGATGTCAGAATCTGGGCCCCTCCACCTCTGGAGGTAGGATCAGGGTCTGGGAGAGTGAGAGGGCATTTGTGGGGACCCCAGGCTGGGAAGCTGGGGCCGTGGGGAGCCGGGCTGGACAGGCCCCTGCTCTGCCCTCCTACCAGGACTTCCAGTTCATCCTCAAGGGCATAGCCCGGCTGCTGTCCAACCCCCTGCTCCAGACCTACCTGCCCAACTCCACCAAGAAAATCCAGTTCCACCAAGAGCTGCTGGTTCTCTTCTGGAAGCTCTGTGACTTCAACAAGGTGGGCTGGCTTCGAGGGGCTCAGCCCAGTGGGTAGTGGAGATGGAGAGTGGCTGCCCCGGCAGCCTGGGGAGACTGAGGGGGAGAGGGTGGGCAGGGCTGCCCCTCCCCCCGACCCAGCCCAACTGACCCCTCCCCCAACCCCCAGAAATTCCTCTTCTTTGTGCTGAAGAGCAGCGACGTGCTGGACATCCTGGTCCCCATCCTCTACTTCCTCAATGATGCCCGAGCCGATCAGTGTAAGACCAGGGTGCAGTGTGGAGGCTCGGGGCTTCCTGGCAGGGGGTGGGGGCCCGGCCGTCTGTCCTGCCTCCCAGGAGCTCAGGCCTGGTGCTCTGAGCTCCCAGGAGGGGCTTCTCCTCGCCCCCCAGGATGGGTCCCACCCTGGCACCCTCCCTCCCCTTCCCACTCTGAGCACCCCTCCCGTGCCGCGTGCTGCAGCTCGAGTGGGCCTGATGCACATTGGCGTCTTCATCCTGCTGCTCCTGAGCGGGGAGCGGAACTTCGGGGTGCGGCTGAACAAGCCCTACTCAGTACGTGTGCCCATGGACATCCCGGTCTTCACGGGCACCCACGCCGACCTGCTCATCGTGGTGAGAGCGCTGGCACGGCCAAGCCCTGGGGGTGTGGGTGACATCCTCCTGGCCGAGTCCTGGCCTGGTCCCCGTGACGGGGGCCCCACAGCGACCCCTCTCCCTCCCCGCACAGGTGTTCCACAAGATCATCACCAGCGGGCACCAGCGGCTGCAGCCCCTCTTCGATTGCCTGCTCACCATCGTGGTCAACGGTACGGGCCGGGCCCGCCTTCCCTGCGCTCGCCACCAGGTGGCGGCAGGCGCCAAGCCTACCTGCTTTGGGCTCCCTGGTTCAAACCCCCTCCGTCCCACAGAGGTAGACCTCGAGCCCTTGTGTGCCGCTCATTTTTCTAGGAGCCACATTAAAAACATAAAAGAACAGGTGACAACAATTTTATAATATTTTCTCTAATCCACTATATCCCAAAGACTGTCCTCTCAACACGTAGCCAATATAAAAAATCACGAACGAGCTATATGATATTCTTCTCCACGCCCGGTCTTCACAATCTTGTGTGTTTCACACAAGCACCGCATCTCAGTTAGGACCAGCTGCCTTTCAGGCACTTAATGGCCACGCGTGGCTGGTGACCACCAGATTGGACGGCGCAGTTTGGACAGTTGGAATCACACAGTGGGGATGTCACAGCCACCTCCCTCTGCCTCTGCCAGCCACCAGCCGGCACGGACTGCAGACAGCCGCCTGGGAGGAGGCAGGCGGGCTCGGGCCCAGCGAGGCGGGTGGCTGTGGGCTGGGGCAGAGTGACTTCAGCGTGGACGTCTTTTGGAGAGGCTGGTCGTGGTGGGTGGTGGCTGCAGGGTGAGTGGTGTGGGGCTGTGGAGGCCGCTAGCTGGGCTGTGAACTCTGGGGCCAAGACTGTCCCTTCCTGTCCTCGTTCACGCACTGGCTCCATCCCACAAATCTTACGTGAGCTGGCTCTGAGAATGCGTTTGAGAACCAGACAGCCCCCTGCCCTGTGGGGCCCTCAGCCGGGCGAGGGGGCAAGGCGTGAGACAAGGACACGCACAGGTCAATATGTACCGGCAGGCTGGGTACAGCATTTCGTCTCTGATCCCCCGCTGCCCCCAGGTCTGTGCGCAAAAATACCTATCTAATGATATGGCATTCTAGAAAGACTTCAAGGTCCTGAGTTTGTATCCCTGCTCGATCATTTTATTACTGGGGAACTTGGGCCAAGTTTACAACCCTCCCTGAGCCACAGTTTCCTCATCTGTAAGATGGGGATGATCCCGTCTGTGTCCTGCCTCCCTTCCGGGTGTGGGGAGGACTGGGAGAGGTGAGAGGTGCATGGTTTTGTAAGCAGGACAGCTGTCCTCACGGTCCAGGGGTGAGGGGAGGGTGGAGCCTCACTGCCTCTAGGGGCTTGGTTTCCTTGGCTTCTCAGGGGCAGGGAGGGACTGGGGCACGAGCACGTTGCTCCGCCCAGGCCCGCCATGCGCAGGGCTGGCAGGGGCCCAGGAGTGAGCTGACCACTCCCCCGCAGTGTCTCCCTACCTCAAGAGCCTGTCTATGGTGACTGCCAACAAGCTGCTGCACCTGCTGGAGGCCTTCTCCACCACCTGGTTCCTCTTCTCCGCTGCCCAGAACCACCACCTGGTCTTCTTCCTCCTGGAGGTCTTCAACAACATCATCCAGTACCAGTTTGATGGTGAGCCAGCAGCCACGCCCCTGGCCGGCCTCGGGGGCAGGGATCAGCGCAGCCCATGGGCGAGGGCACCGTCCCTTCTAAGGAGGGCACAGCCCAGGAACTGGTCTCCAGGGAGGTGCTGGCCAGCGAGCCTTCTGCTCCCAGTTTATTCATTCCATGTGCATTTATTGAGCACTTGCTGTGTACTTGGGTGCAGGGGATACAGTGAGAAACAAAGATGTGCTTCCTGTCCCATGGAGTTCACAGCTGGGGACAGAGGCAGGAGGGAGGCTTCAAACCAATGATCCCTCAGTCAGGTCATCTTAAATCGGATCAATGGGAAGTTCAGACACCTGACGGGTGTCTCAGCAGCCATCCTGCCCAATGTCACAGACACCTGGCTGCCAGATGTAAATTTAGGCGTTGCCGCTCATCAGCTCTGTGACTGTGGGCATGTTACCTAGCCTCTCTGGGCCTCAGTTTTCTCACCTGTGAAATGGCCCTAACAATAATACTAAGAGTCCCTATCGTAGGGGGTGTGGGAGGATTAAGTAAAATAACCCACAAAAAGTACAGTGCCTGGCAATTTAAATATTAGCAATTATTATTATTGCTATTTCCACAATAAGCAAAATTTGTGCTGATCTCTGAGGGCTGAATGGGGGTAAGGTGGGCAGGAAATCATTGCGGAGGGGTCGGGGTGGACGACATGTGGGGAGGCCCTGGGGGTGTTGAGCTGAGAGCAGAAAAGTGTGGGGTGAGGCAGCATCAGAGGGGTGGAGGGGGCCCTGAAGACCCTGGAAAGCATTTGCATGTCCCCTGGGGTGGGGGTCAGGCACTCTCGATGTGGTCCTCCCGGACGCCTCCCTGGTCGCCTGGCTCAGGGAGAGTAAAAATATTTCACAGCTGGCTTGGAGTGGACACAGCCAGGCTGCTCGGGGGCCCGGCCCTCTTTGCCAGGAGCCGTCCCGACGCTCAGGCCGGATGCAGTTTTCCCACAATGTACCATCCTGGGGTGGCCACGGCTGGCACACACTGCCACCCGGCCCTGCCCTGGCACCTCCACTGGGCTCTCTGTATCATCTACCCCTGGGGAAGACATCCGCTTGTCCTCCACTCCTTCCCCCAGGAAGCCCACCCAGATTGGTGGGGGTGGGGAGGCGAGGGGCCTCCCTGAGGCCAGGCATGCTCCTTCCCCACAGGCAACTCCAACCTGGTCTACGCCATCATCCGCAAGCGCAGCGTCTTCCACCAGCTGGCCAACCTGCCCACCGACCCGCCCACCATCCACAAGGCCCTGCAGCGGCGCAGGCGGACGCCCGAGCCCTTGTCCCGCACCGGCTCGCAGGAGGGCGCCTCCATGGAGGGCTCCCGCCCGGCTGCCCCCGCAGAGCCCGGCACCCTCAAGACCAGCCTGGTGGCCACCCCAGGTCTGGCGCTGGTGGGTGGGAGGGGTTGGGGGCTGGACAGTCTCTGGGGTGTCACCCCCACCTCTGGCAGAGGGCGTGGCCTGCGTTGGGAAGCTGTGGGGATGGGCAGCACGGGTGGGGTGGAGGTGCTGGGTGGGCCCAGGTAGCTTGTGGGGGGATAGGGCCTGGTGGCTGGGTGTGGATTCTGGGAGGGGTGGGCACAGGTGGGGGTCAGGGGGTCAGACACAACACACTACAGTGGGTGGGGGAGTTAGGGGGTCTCATGACCGTGGCAGGGCTCCTCACTTCCACCTGTGTCCACCCAGGCATTGACAAGCTGACAGAGAAGTCCCAGGTGTCAGAGGATGGCACCTTGCGGTCCTTGGAGCCTGAACCCCAGCAGAGCTCAGCAGATGGTAGCCCAGCCAAGGGGGTGGGTGACAGGGACTCCTGGAACGGGGTGAGGCTGGGCGTTCCCTTCCTCCCTGCCTCTGTCGTGTGGGCTGGGCCAGGGCACTCTGGGGTCACCTGCAACAGACACCCAGTGCCCTGGGCATCAGAGTTGGCACTGCTGACTCCCAGGGAGGGGCCGGGGGGCCTTTCACAGACCCCTCCCTTGTTCACTGGTCACGGGAAGTCCTTGGCCTTCAGGTGCCTCATCCATCAGCCTTATCTGAGCTGGCCTTTACCCTGCCTGCCCTGTCGGCCCCTGGCCCTAAACCTGTCACTGGGCTGGGCTGGGCCTGGGGCCCAGGGCAAAGGGTGTTGGGCTGGGCTCCCCTCTGTCAGGAGCAACCCCCCCGGCAGTCAGTGGGGAGACCTCGTTGCCCTCCACCCCCAGCCTGTGCAGTCTCCCTGCATCCCTCACCCTCGTTCCTTTCTGGGGACCAGGAGCCCAGCCAGGCGTGGAGGGAGCAGCGGCGACTGTCCAGCGCATCAGCCAGCGGACAGTGGAGCCCGACGTCGGACTGGGTGAGGCCCCACGCTGGTGGAGCCGGGGCTTGGGGTTCGGGAAGACGGCACCGAGGTGGGGCTGGGTCAGGGGCCGCCTGGCCTGGAACAGCTTGGTAAAGACTCGGATGGCAATGCGTCCCTGGGAGCTAGGCTGGGGGTCAGTCCTTCTGGCTGGGTGACCTTCCCACGTGCTTGGCCTCTTTCTGGCTCAGTTGCGTCCTCTGTCTACACTGCCTGCCAGAGTTACCCAGCAGGACTGAGCTCCAGTTGCTCACAGTGCTCACTTCCTTAATAAATCTTCCTTTCTGACTTCCTTCCCTGAATCATGTCCCCACTCTCTGTGTGTGTGCTGAGATCACCACTGATTGCCCTGGAGAGAAATGATACCCGTCCCTGCCCAGGGCTGTTGTGAGGGCTAAGGGGACAGTTTTCTGAAAGGCACGTGGCACGGTGTCCGGCCTCTAGAAGGTGCTTACTAGGGGCCACGGCCTCACCACGAGCAGCGGTTACTGCTCACGGCCCTGCTGCACGGGCAGGGAAGCCTTCTGCCTTGGGACACCCGTGGTTCTGGGTCAGGGTCAGGTCTGTCCCGTAGCCCCAGCAAGCTCGGTCCCTCCCCAGGTCCTCTCCTGGAAGTCGAAGCTGCCCCTGCAGACCATCATGAGGCTGCTGCAGGTGCTGGTCCCCCAGGTGGAGAAGATCTGCATCGACAAGTGAGTGTGACGCTGGGTGGGGGCAGGGGGCCAGCCCAGGCTTGGGTGGGGTGTGTCTCGGGGGAGCCCCGTGCCCTCCTAGACGAAGGGAGCATGCTGGAGAGCCCGCCCTCTGCCCGCAGGGGCCTGACGGATGAGTCGGAGATCCTGCGGTTCCTGCAGCATGGCACGCTGGTGGGGCTGCTGCCCGTGCCCCACCCCATCCTCATCCGCAAGTACCAGGCCAACTCGGGCACCGCCATGTGGTTCCGCACCTACATGTGGGGCGTCATCTATCTGAGGTGGGCCCCGGGGGGCGGGTCTGGGTTCTGGGGGGCCCCTAGCTCTGGGTCCCACCATCTATGTTGGAGTTAACATCAAGACAGTCAAGCAAGGTGGTCTTGTCTGCTTAAGGGTGGGCATCCATGGCCCAGGGCGGGCCATCGGGCTGGAGGGGTTGGTTTGGGCATTACTGTCCCCTGGCTCCTCCCTGGCATCTTTCCCGAAAGGTATTTCAGCACTTGGGTGACTCCCCTAACTCCTGCAGGAACGTGGACCCACCTGTCTGGTATGACACGGATGTGAAGCTGTTTGAGATTCAGCGGGTGTGAGGATGGAAGCCTGCAAGGGGCTGCGTCCAGACGCTTCCCGGACCCACTGTTCTGAGCTTTAAATTACCACCATCAGGGCCCGGCACAGGCAGAGTAGCTGAGTCCTGGGTGGCAGGCCCCAGAGGGCCCCCTGTGGCTGGGACAATGGGGACTGGCTCTGACCCCCACCCTCCAGGCTGGACTCACAGGAACCTCCTGTCTCCAGGGCTACAGGCCTTGCCAGACCATCTCACTCGGATGGATGCCCTTTCAGGGGCCTTTTCTGTGCTGACCCCTCAGTGCCCACCTGCCTCCAGAAGCCACCAGGTCACTGTACCCCAGTGGGTTTGCCCAAGGAGCCATGGGCTGTCCCTTGAGGCACTTGGCAGGGTGAAGGGAGTCCTTCCCAGCCTCCTAAGCTGAAGTCACCTGTTCTGGGCCTGCTCCCTGCCAGGGCCCGTGGGAAGAGCATGGCCAGGCTGCCCCTCCGGGAGGCTAGGAGCTGGCAGACTACAAAAGCCGGACTGGGGCCCCTCGTGTATTCTCGGGGCTTGGAGTGGGGTATTGAGGGTCTCCCTTCTACCCAGTAATGGGGGAGGGAAGGGAACTGGGGGGTAACTGTTCAGTCCTCCCTGCCCAGCCTGCTGCCTGAGTGGGGGATGCCACCCCAACATCCTTCCCGGCTCTGCCCGAAGGGGCCCCTCACCCCCCGTGTCAGTACAATCTTTGCTCTGTACAATCGGCCCCTTTACACAATAAACCCCCCTCTCCCCGCTCTATCTCTTTGTGCTTGGAGGGGAGGGGGCCAGGCCATGGCTCTTATCTTCAGGGGAGCTGAGGACTCTGCACCCCAGGGTCAGCCCCCAGATGGCCCCCAGGGCACGACTGGGAACCGGCACTTGTCACTTCCTTGGGTGGGAAGCAGGACTGGGCTCAGTCGCCTCAGGTTCAGGCCCCTGGGCTGTGGCCAGACAGAGAGAAAGCCCACACAGGAGAGGACAAAGGGCCACCCCAGGCAGCCACCGAGACTGTGCTGAGGGGTCCTGGCAGTGTCCCCGGGCGTGCCCGTGCCTCGCCCCATGGACGCCCACTGTTTGCTCTGGGCTTGGGGAGATGGATGGGCTGTCAGCGCCTGCCTCTCCCTCCCTGCTCCACCCGTGGGTGCAGGGGACCGGGCGGGCCTGGGCAGCAGAGGCCACAGGCTCTGTGGTGAGCCAGCTGCAGAAAGTCACCTGGGGCTCGGTCCCAGAGAGAGGGTGTGCTGGGATGAGGTAGGGGGGATACACAAGCCCTGGCCCACCTCTTCCCACCCCTTCCCACGGAGCACCAAGGGAAGGACTGGTTTAGACCCACCTGGCCCAGGAATGTGCCAGCCCCACAGCCCTGCCCAGGGGGACCGTCTTTTCCCACCACGAGGAGCGGCAGTTCTGTCCCTGAGAACAAATGCCACGAAGCCAGAGTATCATCGATCAAACAAACAGGGTTTATGCAGCAGGAGAGCTGTTGAACTCTGCCTGGCAGCTAATTAATGAGCTCATTAGGACACAGGGTGTGTGGGGAAAGGGGCAGGGCCGCTTGCCAAGCTCTGATCTCTGAGCTCGAGGGTGTCCTGGGCCACCTGGGCCACGCTCAGACCATGTGCGCTTCCCACAGCAGGAGGCTGAGCCCTGAGGCCTCCAAACTCCCAGACTCCATCATTTAGGTCTGACCCTCCCAGAGAGCAGCTGTGAGGGGCCCCCGCCAGCCTTCTGGGCACACCCTTGGCTCGCTGATTGTGGAGGGAAGGCAGGGGGCAGGCATGGGCCCGGGCCTGGGTGTGGATGTCACAAGCTCTGTGGCCAGGCACTGCCCTTGGTCTTGGGCTCCTGGCAGTGCCCTCCCCTTCAGTGAGGCTCTGGGATGGGGGGCTTTGGGAACCCCAGGCCAGGCTCTGCACCTCTCAGAATGAGGCGTCTGCCCAGAAACTCTGGGCCACCTTCTCCCTGGCAGTGGTCCTTCAGGGCTCTGCTGGGGGTGGGTTTCTTGGGCAGCTTCAGGCCACCAAGTAGACCTCCACCAGGCCCCCCACAGAGTGCATGCGGTAGAAGACTCCCAAAGGCAGGCCAAAGTTGACGATGGTGAACCACGTCTGGTAGCCATAGAAATCCTTTTCCAGCCCATTCTCGAACTCTGGGTGTATGCCAAACGCAGGCATCATCCACAGCTGGAGGGGAGAAGGGGTGAAGTGGGGGAGGGGCTCGCCTGTACCCCAAAGCACCCAGCCAGGGGGGGCAGGCTTTCAGAGCCAGCTGCTCTCCTCCAATATCTCCCTCACTCCACGCCCCAGAAGTCCTCAGACATCTCCTCAGCTTGCCTGGGGCCGGCCTGACCTCTAGGTGGATCCCGAGAATGCGGGCTGCCACAGGCTGCCACCACACCAGGCTGAGTGGCAGGAATTCCCGGTGTGCAACCTGCTCTGTCAAGCCGGGCTCCCCTGTGACCTAGTTAGTGCTTCATGCTTCTGCTGCCACCTTCCTGTCCAAACTCTGCCATTCCTCAAGGCTCAGATAGAAGCTTTTGCAAAGCCTTCCTCGGCCACGCGGGCCCACATTTCCTTCCGTGCGCTCCTGACGCACTTTATAGCCAAGTTGTTACTTATTCTCTGCCTGGACCAGAGGTTTCATACCCTGGGTCACACAATCCTGACTTGTCCCAGCACTGCCTTGGGCAGGTCCAACAACCTAAGGCTCAGTTTCTTCATCTGTCAAATGGGCTAGTAATGGTGCCTGTTGCATGGGGTTACTGTGATGATTCAATGAAATGCAGAGATAGGGCACAAAGAGGTGGACCTGGGACTACAGCAGCCACCAGGAACTGGGCAATCATCACCAATATCTTCCACTAGGGATTCCTTAGAAAACCAGCTACTTTCTGATCTCTTCCTTTGACTGAATTCAGTGGATGATGAATTCAGTGGTAATTCTCTTACTGGTTCCTTGGTGTCTCCCCAGCTAGACGGTAAGCTTCCGGAGTGCGGAAATCCTATATATTCGTTTGTAAGGAGCACTGAGCTATGTGCTTGGCACATTCATTCATGCCAGGCACCTTGTAGGGAGCTGGGGGACACTTTCAAGCAGCATCGAGCTAGTTGGAAAGAGGTGTGTGTCCTTGATCCATCCCTTCCTGAGTGGGGGATTTCTGGGTTCACCTGGCCAGCTCTACCCCTCATCTCCCAGCCCAGCTACTCACCGTGATGTTGCAGAGGATGAGGAAGAGTGAGATCTCCTTGAGCGCCCGTCGCTTCCAGTTGAGGTGGCTGTAGGAGTGGATGTAGGCCCGCGAGGCCCGCCGCAGGCCCTGGCCCAGCTCCAGCAGGGAGCCCCTGCGGGGAGGCTCGGCCTCTTGCTTCTCGGAGGAGCCCTGAGGAGCTGCCTCCCAGAGCGGGCGCCGGTGCAGGCCTTCGATGATGAAGAGGTTCTGGGCGATGTGCTGCAGGATGAGCAGCAGCGAGTAGGCCAGGATCAGGCGGTTGAGCAGCTCGTGGGGGCTGGTGGCCACGATGGCCACGATGGAGAAGTAGCCGATGCCCATCTGGCCCAGCGCGGCCCCCATGAGCAGCACCACGTCCAGGCTGCGGGTGGGGTTCTTGAGCGTGTCCAGCTCGCGCTCCTCCAGCCCGTGGATGGCCGTGCCCGCCAGGCACGCCAGGCTCATGGCGGGCAGCACGGCCACATAGAAGGCGTAGTAGAGGTGGAAGTACTGGGGAGCGATGGCAGGGCCACTCGCCTCGATCTGGAAGAGCACGAAGACGCACACACCTGCCACCAGCATCAGCAGGCCCAGCAGCGGCCCCAGGACGACCCCGTGCAGGTGGAAGGGCGGGCTGCTGGGGTGGGCACCCGTGTGGTGTGCCAGGCGGCGGCCCACGTTCTTCCACATGACGAACAGCACAGCGCAGCAGATGAGGCAGTACTCGGTGCTGAAGGGGTACAGCATCAGGTAGCCCTTCCGGAAGACCCCACACACGGTAGCGTTGCCGCACAGACAGGTGTTGTTCTCCTTGCCTGGGAGGGGCGGGGCCGGAGGGGGCAGACTTTCAGGTGGGCCCTCCTCTGAGGGCACCGGCTGTACTAATCACTCCCATTCCCCTCCTGGAATGTGCCGGAGGTGAAAGGGACCCAGCTGCTCATTTTACAGATGTGGAAACTGAAGCCCAGATGTAGAAATCAGAAATCACAGAACGGTTGTTCCTTTACAAAGGGATTCGAGACTTCAGGTGCCAAGCATTTAAAACATGATGTCTCTGGTGCCAAATGTCACCTCCGCAAATTACTTCCTGGACTCAAGGGAAAACCTGTAGCTTTACAATGACTGGGGCTGCTACACCTGAACCCAGCGACTGGCCTTAGCAACACGCACCAGGGGGTGATCAGACACCTGTGCCCCAGGACAGGTGTGCCTGGGAATGCTGGTGCCAAAAGTGTCTACCCTGAATCTCATCAAGACTGTGGTCCATACCTCCAACTTGTAGGGAAAGCAGGGAAGAGGGAACAAGATGAAAACCACCACTAGGAAGAAGCCTGACAAATCTCAATGTCATTGGGGGAAAAACAGACTTAGACTTAACTGAATCCATTCCATGTTTGCACAAACTGTAGAAGACATTTTATGCTAATTGGAGAAAGTTGAATATAGATTGATATAGAGGATGGGGATGTTGGCAAGGAATTGTTTTAGTAATCATAATAGCATTGTAGTAATGTAGGGAGATACACTTTTTTTTTTTTTTTTTTTTGAGATAGGGTCTCTCTTGGTTGCCCAGGCTAGAGTGCAGTGGTGTCATCACAGCTCGCCGCAGCCTCCAACTCCTGGGCTCAAGTGATCTTTCTGCCTCAGCCTCCCCAGTAGCTGGGACTACAGGTGTGCGTCACCACACCTGGCTAATTTTTCTATTTCTTTGTAGAGACAGGGTTGCTCTGTGTTGCTCAGGCTGATCTTGAACGCCTGGCCTCAAACGATTCTCCCACCTTGGCCTCCCAAAGTGCTAGAATTACGGGCCTTTGACACCGCGCCCAGACAGGAAACACACTTAGTTTTAAAGAGATGCATACTGAAATGTTTTGAGATAAAATGCCATGATTTCTGTAATTTAAGTACCTCAGGAAAGAAATTAAAATATGGCAAAATGTCAATAATTATTACATCTAGGTGATGAGTATGTCTTGTTCTTTTGCTCATCTGTAATGTTTGAATTTTTTTTTTTTTTGAGACAGATCTCTCTCAGTTGCTTAGGCTAGAGTGCAATGGGATCAGCCTAGCTCACAGCAACCTCAAACTCCTGGGCTCGAATGATCCTCCTGCCTCAGCCTCCCAAGTAGCTGGGACTACAGGCACATGCCACCATGCCCGGCTACTTTTTTCTATTTTTGGTAGAGACGGGGTCTTGCTCTTGCTCAGGCTGGTCTCGAACTCCTGAGCTCAAGGGATCCTCCTGCCTTGGCCACCAACTCAGCCAGCTTTATTTGCAAAACAAGGAAATAAAGCCTTATTTCTCTTTTAAAAAACCACATAATTCCATTTGCTTCCCTAACCCTGCCTACCCACTCCCCAATTAATTCCAGCAGTGAGTTCTGAGTGATCCCAGAGTGAGCTTGTTGACATAGCCTGGTCTCTGCAAATCAGCCATCTGGGAGCCCTGTGGGGGCCAAGATCATGCTACGCCCCTCAGACCATGCAGCCTCTATTAAATTAAAATGAAGAATTTCTGTTCTTCGAAAGACACCATATATAGTATGGAAAGGTGGGGGAGGGGGAAAGTAGCTTTGCAATGCAGAAACCTGACAAACACTATCTCAGAGAGGTGATCAAGGTCAACATCAACAGTGATCAGTCACTTTGACAGTGTGTACCCTTGATGCAATGTGATGAGAATGGCACTTCACCTCTGTGATCTTCCTCCCCAAAACCCATAACCCCAGTCTAATTATGAGAAGAACATCAGACACATGCCAGCAGAGAGGCATTCCATAAAATATCTGACCACTACTCCTCAAAGGTCATCAAAAACAAGGGAAGTCTGAGAAACCGTTACAGCCAAGAGGAGCCTAAGGAGACATGATCACGAAATGCAATGAGGTGTCCTGGGTGGGATCCTGCAACAGAAAAAAAGGACATCTGAATAAAGTATGGACTCTAGCTAATAATAATATATCAATATTAGTGTATCAATTGTGACAAATGGGCCATACTAATGTTAATAATAGGGAAAATTGGGTGCAGGGTATATGGGAACTCTCTGTACTATCTTCTCAATTTTTCTGTAAATCTAAAACTGTTCTTTTTTTTTTTTTTTTTAAAGACACCATAAAGTAAGTAAAAATACAAGCCACAAAATGGGAAAAGATAAGCTGCATCCAGAATATATAAATCACCCCTACAGGCTGGGCACCGTGGCTCACGCCTGTAATCCTAGCACTCTGAGAGGCCGAGGTGGGAGGATCGCTCAAGGTCAGGAGTTGGAAACCAGCCTGAGCAAGAGCAAGACCCCGTCTCTACTAAAATAGAAAGAAATTAATTGGCCAACTAAAAATATATAGAAAAAATTAGCCGGGCATGGTGGAGCATACCTGTAGTCCCAGCTACTCAGGAGGCTGAGGCAGGAGGATCGCTTGAGCCCAGGAGTTTGAGGTTGCTGTGAGCTAGGCTGACATCATAGCACTCTAGCCCGGGCAACAGAGTGAGACTCTGTCTCAAAAAAAAAAATCACCCCTACAAATTAATAAGAAAAAACCACCTGATAGAAAATGTGCTCCAGACTTGTACAGGCACTTTACAAAACAGGAAATCCAAAGTCCAGTAAATATATAAAAAGATGCTCAGCTTCATTAGTAGTTAGGGAAATGCAAATCATGGGATATCACAGCACACCACTAGACTGGCAAAAGTTAAGAAGCCTGACCATGCCAAATATAGGCAAGGATTGTTAATCAACTGAAACTCTCATATTGTGCTGGTAGGAGTAGAAATTGCTGCAATGATATTGGAGAATATTGCCTAATCTATTAAAGTTGAAGATATACATACCCCATAAGCCAGCAGTTCCACTCCTTGGATAAATGCTGTAGGAATGTGCACTTACATGTGCCAAAATACATGTACTAGGATGTTTCTAAGCCAGGCACGGTGACTTGAGCCTATAATCCTAGCACTTGGGGAGGTCGAGGCAGGAGGATTGATTGAGGATAGGAGTGTAAGACCAGCCTGGACAACATAAAAAAAATGAAATTAGAAAAAATTAGCTGGGTGTGGTGGCATGCACCTGTAGTCCTAGCTACTCTGGAAGCTGAGGTGGGAGGATGGCTTAAGAGCCCAACAGGAGTTTGAGGTTACAGTGAGCTATGATTGTGCCACTGTACTGCAGCCTGGGTATCAGAGCAAGACTCTGTCTCTTAAAAAAAAGAGTATGTTCCTAACAGCACTGTTTGTAATAGCCAAAAACTGGAAGCAATTTAAATGTCCATTAACAATAGAATGGATAATAAATTGTGGTATATGTCATATAATGGGATACTATACCACAATGAAAATAAATAAAAATATATATAAATACTATGTTATATATAATTACATTATATATAATATGAATAAGAAACCAAACAAACAAACAAAAAGAAACCAACAATATGATTCCATTTATTAAAAAGTTCAACTTGGGCCGGGCACGGTGGCTCACGCCTGTAATCCTAGCACTCTGGGAGGCCGAGGCGGGAGGATTGCTCAAGGTCAGGAGTTCGAGACCAGCCTGAGCAAGAGCGAAACCCCGTCTCTACTAAAAGTAGAAAGCAATTAATTGGCCAACTAAAAATATATAGAAAAAATTAGCCGGGCATGGTGGCGCATGCCTGTAGTCCCAGCTACTCGGAAGGCTGAGGCAGGAGGATTGCTTGAGCCCAGGAGTTTGAGGTTGCTGTGAGCTAGGCTGACGCCACGGCACTCTAGCCCGGGCAACAGAGTGAGACTCTGGCTCAAAAAAAAAAAAAAAAAAAAAGAGGAGGTTGAATTATAAGAATTCTGGGGTATCACACAGATTTCTAAATCAGGAAATGCAGTTGAGTCTCCCCAGGAGTGAGAATCAAGAATTTCAAAGTTGGCAGGAACTGCAGACACATCTGGTTTTTCCTGTCTACTCGTTTCTGGATCTTTGCTCCAGAGACTCCTCTCTTTCTGCAGCCCAGCTTCTCCATCTCTGAGTATGTGGCAAAAGATGGTAACTCACAGGTCTCCCTGTTCAAGCGTTATAAAAGAATCACTAGCAGCATCTTTTGGCCCCAACCCCAGAATTCCAGGATAGAGAAGCCCATAAGCCTATTGGCCCAGCCTGGGTCACATGATCACCCCTGGGTCAGCGTGCCAGGGAGGTGGTCTCCTCAAGTACAGACTGGACTACAGAGATCCTGGAAGGGGGTGGGAAGCTCTCAAGAATGGCAAGGTGTGGTTCATGTAGTCACCCCCAAAATATGGCTTATTACAGTGCCCTGTCAATCTGACATAAATATCCAGTCTGCACAGTGGGTACATTCCAGCTGCAGAGATGGGTAAAACAGAGCCTAATACATTAAATATTTGCAGTATATACTCCTCAAGTCTATTTTGAACAACTGGGAGTCCTGTGTCACTTGCATTTTTGGAAAGAATACACTAACCAGGTTGACATGAATATGCAGACTACCACATACTTATATATCTCACTGTAAATGAACAAACTGCTATTCGCAACATTAAGATCTCATGAGTTTATTATTTTGGGTCAATGTCATCCAGTTGGATTCACTCTGAGACACTGACAGAACTGGGGTTCTCAGGCTGGAAGGCCAAGAACTGGCTTCTGCCCAATGGTGAATTCTCATGGTAGATACCACCTCTAAGATCTCTTGGAAGACAGACATTAGCATGCCAACCACAACACTGGCCTTTCTTTGGAAACTTCCATGCTCACTGAAGACGTGTTTTGTAAACATAACATTCTCCAAACATAAATTGAAACCACATACAAATAATTTCTACCAAGTCAAAGGGAGGTGACACCTCAAGTTTCAAAAAAGCAAACTAGATTTTTAAAATCTTTCTATTGTAAAATATAACACAAAAATGAACATACAGTATCAATGTTCAGAATATGGATAATCAGAAAATGAACACGAACTTCTTTTTTTTTTTTTTTTTTAGTGACAGGGTCTCACTCTGTCGACCAGGCTGGAGTATAGCGGCGTGATCATAGCTCACTGCAACCTCAAATTCTTGGGCTCAAGCAATCCTCCTGCCCCAGCCTCTCAAGTTGAACTTTTTTTTTTTTTTTTTTTGAGACAGAGTCTCACTCAGTTGCCCGGGCTAGAGTGCCGTGGTGTCAGCCTAGCTCACAGCAACCTCAAACTCCTGGGCTCAAGCGATCCTCCTGCCTCAGCCTCCCGAGTAGCTGGGACTACAGGCATGCGCCACCGTGCCCAGCTAATTTTTTCTATTTTTAGTTGTTTGGCTAATTTTCTATTTTTAGTAGAGACGGGGTCTCGCTCTTGCTCAGGCTGGCCTCGAACTCCTGACCTCGAGCGATCCTCCCGCCTCGGCCTCTCAGAGTGCTAGGATGACAGGCGTGAGCCACCGCGCCCTGCAGGACTTTCTATTTTAATAGGAAACACCCAGAACGGGCCCGACTCCCCGGGACTGTGACTGGGCGGAGCGCCGTGTGTGGCGTGCGCTCTGGGGACGGTCCCCGCGTGTCCTCACTGCCACAGCCGTGCAGAGTGGCGCGGGACCGCGTGCCCTGCCCCGGGGCTCCTCTCGCTCTCCCCGCAGCAGCGCTCACCGAAACGAAAGTAAAACAGAGGCCGGTTCCCCGTGGCGCTGGCCGCCCGCTCCCGGGCCGCGGCTTCTCGGACGTCGCACACCCCGACGTGGGCGGCGCGGAACGCTCTCCTCGCGGCTCCGTCGCCGGGCTGCAGTCTGCACCGGACCACGGCAGCTCCGTTCGCTGCTGTAACAAGCCGAAAAAAAACTAATTAATTCAGACTTTAGTTTTTTTTAAATTTGTTACAGCGCTGAGCAGAGCTGCCGCCCCCATGCAGAACCACGGCACAGGGACCGCCACGGGGACCACGCCGCGTGGCCACGCTGGGCCGACCGCGACCCGGCACAGCCGCCGCCGGAGAACCGTCCTCCGGGAAGGGTAGGCGTCGCCTCTGTTTCACTTTTGTTTGGCGTGGCACGGAAACTAAGATCCTGCAGCGTCTACCGACCGCCCACGGCCAGCCCCCGGCCCCTCCAGGATGCCAGGGCCCCACCCGGCAGGGGGGAATTCACGGTGGCCGAGCAGGGACAGCCAGCACCAGGGTTCTGCTGGGGGACAGGGGACGAGGGGGAAAGGCCACCACCGTGTCCTCTGCCACACTCGCCCCACCCGAGGGCCCGGCCGACCGCACGCTTCTCCCAGGCGGAAGCGCAGGATGACACGGCCCTACCTGCACAGACAGGCCCACCTGTCAGTCGACTGTCTCCAAACCCAGGGAGAGGAAAACACGCAAAATCACAACTACTAACAGCAGAAACCCCACACACAGAGGTTCCTGGAGCAGGACCCCCCAAAACCCTCCTGCCGGCTAACAGGACCCCGGGAGGCGTCAGTCTCGGGGAGAGAACGGGGTTAGGGTCTGCACAGGTGTAGGTGTCAGGAGTTCTCAAACTTTTTAAACAGGGGGCCAGTTCACTGTCCTTCAGACCGTTGGAGGGCCGGACTATAGTTTAAAAAAATAAACTATGAACAAATTCCTATGCACACTGCACATATCTTATTTTGAATTTAAAAAACAAAACCGGCAAAAACACCTGGCGGGCCGGATAAATGTCCTCAGCGGCCGCATATTGCCCACGGGCCGTAGTTTGAGGACCCCTGGACATGCACCTAAGCCTTTGAAATTCTCATTTCCACAGTAAGAACTACAGAGCTCAGTCTGCACCTTCAAAATTTAAGTCACTGTCCTTTTTGTTCGAGGCCGAAAATGCCTGCATTAGCTCTGAGCCATTCGTGAGGCCGAGAAAATTCTCGAGGTCACCCTCGAGCTGTGGGGCTTCCGTGGGGACGGAGGAGTCAGGGCTCTGGCGTGAGGTCAGTCTCCAAACCTCGCTCAAGTGCAGAGACTTTACAAACACACGCGTGCAAAATGCTACAAGGAAACAGGCTTTGCCCTTTTGAAGAATCAGCAAGACACGTTTTACAGCCACGACACGAAACTGAACCACCTTCACAATTCAATCTAGTCCTGTGACATCAACAACATTTCAGATTAACTTAAACCATAGTCAGTAGCAATAAGTAACTCACTAAACCAAAAATCGTGTTTAAATCACAAAGGCCCTCGTATTTTTTATGATTATGACATTTTAAAGTCATCAATGTATTATTGATCTCTACCTACAGATGAAATACCTATTGTGTTAGGCACTTTTATAGAAAAATCACGTGCCTCCTATAGTCACAAAAATCACGTGAATAGTACAAAGAATTGGCTGCGATGCGTGTGCACGGCACACACATGACCTCCATGCAGGTTGGGGGCTAAGGAAGGATTCGCTCTCGGGTCTCTCTCCTGCAGGTTGCAGTTAAGGCTCAAAACTAGACGTGTACGTTATCGGGCTTACGTACTCGGAGGCTGGGGGAGGTAGGCGCCGATTAACTTGGACCTCTTCTTTTCGTAGCCTTTCTGTGTGATGTCACCTGCAAGAGAAGGAAAACACAATCAGAACGGTTCCGGCAGGTGGAGGGCATCGTTCTAAGGCGTCTAAGCAACAGGTGTAAACGTCTGTAGCTTTTGTTCAACTCACGGTTAGAATTCAGACGGAAAGCACGTCACTCACCCCGACTCCTCCCTGTCCTCATACAAACCCACGGAGTTTAAGCTACATGAACCTCCTTGGCCAAACGCACGTCTGTTTCCGGCCCCTTCTCGCTTGGTTGTGACTAACGGGGTCCACGATCGGGTCCCCGAAATCCCCCCCACGTGCGCCACACAGGAGGCCCCCAGCTGCCGGGCTCGTTAACTCAGCCACACGTCTGGGCCGGGACGGCGGCCGGCACTCACTGGCATCTCCCCTTAACACCTTAAGGACCACTCGTGAGTTTTCTCCTCTTTCGAGAGTCATCTGTTAAGGACCGCTCACGAGTTTTCTCGTTTTTCACTGTAGTTATGATATAAATAACGTGCAGTTTGCCCAAAAACGTGCGGTCCCTGGCGTTATGTCTTAGAGATCTCTATGCGGTACGAAAGGTGTTAACCAGGTTTTCCTCATCCCGAGTGTCCATCACAAGGAAGTTAAACTGCTGTGGTATTTTTGAAAAACAAACGACTGAGACCAGGGGAAACATCAGATAAAACAGAAGAACGCGGGACCTACACAAAAAACCGGCGTACGGGAGAAAGGAGCTTGTCGCTCAAACTGGAATCCAACAGGTAAAGCCAAAGGCTCACGCAGGGAGATCACGGTGTGTTCTCGTTCCCCGAGTGGCAGGCCGCCAGGCGTGGGGGACACAGTGACCTCATTAACACGTAACAGCTTCTTCCGGGCACAAGCTCCAACACACACAGAACACCGATTCTGCCCTCGAACCTTCCTGGAATCTTAAATCTTTGCCTAAAACTCCGATCAAGTCATCATTCCCAGAAGAGATGAAAAGTCAAGATTCAGTGAAAACACAGCAAACAAATGCAAGTCGGTCAACTTGCTTTTCCCCGTGGTGCAAGCTCACTGTGGCGTGTGCAGGCGTGTTCCTCCCCGACGACCCGGGGCCGGTGTTTAAACACGGAGCAGTGGGCAACAGGAAGACACCGCGTGAGCGCCCGCCGCCAGCTGCTGAGAGGTTCTGGCGCTAAACGTGGCTGAGGCAGCCACTGCCAACGTGGCCCCCACAGACGTGGCGCCCTGTTTGCTTTGCACAATCCCACAATGAAGTCCTAGCCCTGGCAAGCCCTGCCTCAGTTTACCTTTTGTTCTACACCCAGAATCCAGCTCGAGTTTTATTCGTTTCTCGATTGAGCACTTAGCACGGTGGAGGTGAGGGTGGAGGTGGAGTTTCTATCTCCCGCCCCACTGTCCAGGGACCTGCCCTGCTCACGTGGCCCCCGGCCGGGGGCTCCCACGGCTCAGACTCCACAGCGATGTGGCTCTCGATGCCGGGGACGGCTGTCCGTGGCTCATTTATGCAGTACCAGGACACGGGAGGCTCAGCCTCAAACCAGACTGGGAAGCCTCTGTGAGAGGGACGAGTTCCCGCAGAGCCGAGTCCCAGCCCAGCCCCGTCCCGGCGGGGGACCGTGCGTCCACGAGCTCACGGGGAACAGACGCCTCCCTCTGCGCTGGACGACCAGACGGAGCGGCTCCGGCAGGGCACACACAGGTGACCGGTCCCTGCTCAGACACCTGGCAGAGAGGGGGACACCCACGGCGAGCCTGTCATCAGAGCGCGGCGCAGACGGCCTGGCAGAGAGGATCCGACGTCCGTGGCCCCGAGACCAGGCTCGCTCGGGCCCCAGGACATCAGAGCTAAAAATACCCTTTGCTACTGTTTATTTTTCGTGGAGAAAGTGCAGTTATTTTTAACTCTAGAACTACTTCAGCATCTGGCAGACAGAAGCCCAGCAGATTTCGACGGCAGACTCTCCCTGCAGATTTACAGCAAACTTTCCAACGGGGGCTCGTACGTCCCGCCCTCTATTTTGAAGCAGCCACTGATTGTTTTTGTGCTAAAATAATAAAGGCAGAAATGACAGATACAGAAGAC